>PVJS01008051.1:17919-54345 GCA_004027185.1 Glis glis | reverse complement strand
ACTTTATTTTGAAACCGGGTCTCACGAAGTTGCGGAGGGCCTCACTAAGTAGAGAGAGAGAGATAGGGAGAGAGAGAGAGAGAGAGAACGCGCGAGTGAGCTGAGGCTGGCCTCGAACCCGGATCCTCCGGTCTCCACCTCCCAAAGTACTGGGATTACAAACGTGCGCCACCACGCCCAGCCTAGTATTTAGCCTCACCTTTCTTGTGGTTATTATTTGCATGATATATCCTTTCTGTATTTCAGTCTAGTTGTATTTCTGAATTTAAAGTGTGTTTCCTATAGTAGTTTTGATATTTTTTAAAATCTAGTTTTACCATATCTGTCTTTTCTTTTGGTCATTTAGTACACTGACATTTAATGTTATTGCAACAGTTAGATGTATGTCTCTCATTTCTTCTTCTTTTTTTGTCCTATAGGTCTTATGTCTTTTTGTTCCTCTGCTCTTCTATTTTTGCTTTCCTTTGCATTAAGTGAATATCTTTTAATCTGGCATTTTGATTTCCTTATTTTTTTTAACTGTACCTTTTTGAGTTGTTTCCTTAGTGAATGCTCTAGGGATTAACATACATTTTACCTAGTCAGATCCAGCTTCAGATTTATATGAAGTCCTGTGAGATATGGAGATATTACTCCTATATAGCTCTATTCCTTTTATTCCCTGTTTATGGTATTATTGTCATATATATTACCTCTATAAATGTCACAAACCCAATAGTACATTGCTATAATTATTACTTTATATAATTGCATGACTTTTAAAGAAGCTGAGAGAAGAAAGAAAAAGTGTACACTTAGAGCTTTTGATATATTAACCATCTTATTTATCCTTTCTGCTTCTCCTTCAATTGTTCTTGTGGATTCAAGTTACCATCTGGAATCATATCCAGCCCAGTAGAGCTTTGTTCCCACTCACCTCCTTTGTGCTATTATTGGTAAATATATCACATTTGTATATATTAATAGGTTCAGAAGTACATTTTGTATGTATTGTTTTATATCATTGCTTTTAAAATTGGGTACAAGAAGAAAGAAAAATTATGCATTTTTTTTTTACTGGTGCTCTCATGCTCGTGTGTGTGTGTGTGTGTGTATGTGTGTGTTAATTTGAATTTCTTGGGTTTGGGGTCACCTGCTTTCAATTTGAAGAACTTCCCTTAATATTTATTCTAAGCCCAGTATTTCAGCAACAAAGTCTCTCAGCTTTTGTTTATCTGATAATGAATGTTATTCCACCACTTTCTGGCTTTCATCGGTTCTGCTGATAAGTCAGCTGTTAATTTTCTAAGATTTCCTTTAAAATTGATGAGTCGTTTTTATCTTGCTGCTTTCAAGGTTTTCAACTTGTCTTTGACTTTAAGCATTGTGGTCCTACTTATGGATGTTTTGTGTTGATCCTATTTAGAATTTGTTGAGATCCCTTGATGTTTAAGTTAGTGTTAGGAAATTTTAAGCCATTCTTTGAATACTTTTTCTGTTCCATTTTCTCCTTTTGGTACTTCCATTATATTTACATTAATGTGCTTATTAGTGGTTTTTCACATTTCTCTGAGGTTTCATTGATCTTTCCCTCCCTTCCTCCTTTTCCTCTCCCTCCTCTTTTCTTTTCTTTTCTTTTCTTTTTTCTTTCCTTTTCTTTTTTCTTTTCTTTTCTTTTCTTTTCTTTTCTTTTTTCTCTTCTCTTCTCTTCTCCTTTTCTTTTTTCTTCTTTCTTTTCTTTTCTTTTCTTTTCTTTTCTTTTCTTTTCTCTCTATCCCCCTCTCTCCCTCTCCCCTTCTCCCCCTTCTCCCCTCTCTCCCCCCTCCCCCCTCTCTCTTTTTTCTTTTCCCTCCCTCCCTCCCTCCCTCCCTCCCTCCCTTCCTTCCTTCTTTCCATTGAACCCAGTGACATTCTACCTCCAAGGTACACCCCAGCCCTATTTTTTATTTTTATTTTGAAACAGGGTCTTGCTAGATTAATGAAAGTCACACTACTTGCTGAGGCTGTCCTCGACCCTGTGATCCTCCTGTCTCAGCCTCCCAAGTACTGGGATTACAGGCATGCGCCACCACTCCCAGCCTTCCCTCCCTCCCTCCCTCCCTTTTCAGGGGTATTCTACCTCTGAGCTAGACCCGCAGCCCTATTTTTTGTTTTGTTTTATTTTTTGAAACAGCATCTCACCAAGTTGTTGAAGGTTGCACTAACTTGCTGCGATTAGCCTCAAACTAGTGATACTCCTGTATCTGTCTCCCAAGTCCTATCCTCTGTTCTTCATATTGCATAATCTCTATCAATCTGTCTTCAAGTTTGCTATTCATTCTTTTGCTAGATCACATCTGTTATTGAGCAGCTCCTCTAGTGAATTTTTTATTTCAGTTATTATACTTTTCAACTTTAGAATTTCCATATGATTCTTTTTAATGATTTTTCTCTTTATTGATAATCTTTACTGATGTGACATTATCAGCATATCTTTCTGTACTTTTAAAATCATGGTTTATCTTAGTCCTCTGAACATATTTATAGTGGCTACTTTGAAGTCTTTGTTAATTCTGACATCTGGTCACGTGAGTCTGTTCCCTGTGCCTTTCCCATTTGCATTGTTAACCCTCTGGTGCCATTCCTCTGGGGATGCAGCCTTAGATATGGCTGTAGTCCCTTGGGATGACAGTATGACAGGGCTCTCTTTCCCTGACCACATCTAGTTAAGGGCCAGTGACTACAGGCTGATTATGCTAGTGTTTGCATACATTGCTCCATTGACTAATGTAGTCAAATTTAGTCTCCTTAGCTAGTTTGAGATTTTTTTTGTGTGGGAATTCAGGAGGTATCCTCCTCAGTGTCCCTTCCCCAGGCAAACTGGACAGCCTACAGTTGGCCTGTGTCTCCAGTGAATCTACCTATGCTGTCCCATAGGCGGATCCTTCATTTTACCACATCCTTCCCTGTTTTTGAGAGTATCCTGAGGCTTAAACTTCTCCATGTACTGTTGCAAATAATTTCTTTCCAAAAGATTAGAAGCTGTCTTATGGCCTGTTAACTCTCAACCCCCATCCCCTGTCCTTTAGCTAAATGTTTGAATCATGGCTCTGAAAATGGGGAGGGGACAATGGTGTGCTTCTCTCTGAGTGACACCCCTGCTTTGGGAGCTGAGTGCTGAGGGCAAGTGGATAAGGAAAGTAGGTCATCTCGGTTTGCTTCTCCTGGAAAGAAACCAGCCCATTATCAGGCAGGGCAAGGCCAATACTGACCTGATTATGAGTGTGCCCAAGTCATTATAGAGCCTCTGTTCCACCAGTTGGCAGCTGAGATCTAGAAGTGAGTTCCACCTTTCAGCTGCATGCATCTGGAACTTAGGGAAAGAATGATGGCAACCAGGTGTTACATGGAATAGTATCAAAGATTTCCTCTGAAATTAAGAAAGTCTTTGGGCACATATCCAAGAGAAAGGAGAACAATGTGCCCACCAAAAACTTGAATACATATATTCATAGCAACATTATTGATAGTCACCAAAATGTGAGATCCCAGATGTCCATCAGCTGATGGATAAACAAAATGAGTTGTACCATACAGTGGGATATTTGGCAATTAAAAAGGAGTGAAATACTAGTACATACTACAACATGGTTAAACAATGAGAACATGGTAAGTAAAAGAAGCCAATCACAAAGCCACATATTGTGAGATTTCTCCTATACAAAGTTTCCTTAATATGCAAATCTATATAGGCAGAAAATAGATTCATGGATCCCTAGAGCTAGGGTATGGGTGTGACTGATTATGGGTACAAGTTCCTTTTTGGGGGTGATGAAAGCAATCTGAATTTAGATTATAGTGATGGTTGTGCATATCCATGAATATACTAAAACCCATTGAGTTTTACACTTCAAATGGGTGGATTTTCTTGTCTAAATTATATCTCAATAAAGTGCTAAAGCAAAAGAGAAAGTTTAATAACTTTGGTTGCAAAGCATATCTGTTTATATTAAAATATTAATCAGATAAACTTCCAGAACTTTAGTGATCATACAAATTATAAGTGTCATATTTTATAATCAGTCAGGAATCATGTGTATATTTTGTGGTCTAATGTAATATAATTTGCTTTTCATAGATTTATATTAGTTTTTTTTTGCGGTACTGGGGATTGAACCCAGGGGCGTTCTGCCTCCAAGCTACACCTATTTTTTATCCTTTATTTTGAAACCAGGTCTCATGAAGTTGTGGAGGGCCTCACTAAGTAGAGAGAGAGAGAGAGAGAGAGAGACAGGGAGAGAGAGACAGAGAGAGAGAGAGAGAGCGAGCTGAGGCTGGCCGTGAACCCAGATCCTCCGGTCTCCACCTCCCAAAGTACTGGGATTACAAGCGTGCGCCACCACGCCTGGCCTTTATATTAGTTTTTAATCCTGTATTATATATTGACAAGTCATTCTAGCCATGTTATAAGTTTATTGTCAGCTTTGATTTTTGTGATACTTTTATTTCTAATGTAATTAAGTCCTGCAATTTCTATGATTTCATACTTTACATTTTTAGACAGTTTTTAAAAATGGTTCTAGAAATTTTACTGTTACTAATTTCTATAATTCGTACATCAGAGACCACTGATTTGGAAAGCTTGACTTTGTGAATATATATTTCTTTCTTTTTTTTGTGTGTGTATGGTACTGGAGATTGAACCCAGGGGTGTTCTACCTCTGATCTATACTCCCCGTTCTATTTTTAAATTAATTAATTAATTAACTAACTTATTTATTGGTACTGGTGATTGAACTCAGGGGTGTTCTACCTCTGAACTATACCCCCAGCCCTATTTTTAATTAACTAATTAATTAATTAACTTATTTATTGGTATTGGAGATTGAACCCTGGGGTGTTCTAACTCCAAGCTATGCCCCCAGCCCTATTTTTATTTTTTGTTTTGAAATAGAGTCTCACTTGTTTGCTAAGAGTCTCGCTACATTGCTGAGGCTATCCTCGAACCTGCAATCCTCCTGTCTCAGCATCCCAAGTCCTGGGATTACAGACGTGTGCCATCACGCCTGGCATATATATATTTTAACCATACCTCTTCAAATATTTGGTGTAGATATTTAGGTCATGTGGTTATATTTAACTTATTTTTTCCCTCTCTGATTAGTCCCTCACGCCCCTATGTAATAAAGAAAAGAACATTTTTTTCATTGGTGGTCCTCTTGTGCTAGGTATTTACAACTTTTTTGTCTCTCAGTATGTTCTTTTTGTTTCTTACAAAGGCATTACAAGGGCATCTCAGTAATACCTTTGTCTTTTCTTTGTATCAATTCTAAAGAAGAAAGGCAAGGTGACATTTCCTCACATTTCTTCTATCATCTTAAACTTCCGAGAATGTTAGGGTCTTTTTGCCCCAATAAATTGTTTTCACAATAAGAATAGGTCACACATCAAAATATACTTTCACCTTAATACATACGAGGTTTAAAAACCTGTTGTTTTCTCCAAAAGTTTTTCTTTTAATAGGTTGTAATACTTTTTAAAAAATTAAAAGTAACTTTGGAGAAAGGTTACTTAAAAATATTTAAGAATATGTGTACATAACTAAGAAAAGCCTATTCTAAAACTTTTTTTAAAATTATAAAATTTGCTTAACTTTTTTATCTAAAAAGACTTCGTCAGTCATTGTTCCACAAATATAATAAATTAAATAGGTTTAAACATGAATAATGGAATGAATAAAATAATAAATAGATTTAATGACTTAGAAAATTGTTATGTGATATGTTGGATTATTCCCCCTTCTTTTTCAGGAACCCTTGGTGTAATAACAGAAGCTACAATAAAAATCAGACCAATCCCTGAATACCAAAAGTATGGCTCGGTAGCTTTCCCTAATTTTGAACAAGGAGTAGCCTGTTTAAGAGAAATTGCAAAACAGGTAAACAACAACAAAAAAAGATATATTTATATCTTAAAAGTTCTAGTGCATAATTGTGATATGTTATAAGTAATCTTCATATGTAGTTGTGTTATATTTGTGATTTTAACCCAGTTCTATATGAAAGGGTGGTGTAAAATCACCCCTTTAAGTGGAGTTATTATTTCTTTTTCTAATTAATCATATTGTTGTCACACCTGTTTCTTGGTTTAAAGAGGGATGTATGATTTCAGGCCAAGGTAAGATATGTACTTGGATTGATGGCTTTGAATGACTCTGCTTTTTATTGAATGTTACATTTTTCAAGTTATCATTGGGTAAAAGATATTTGTGATTAATTGAAGTGATATTTAATTTATCTTAAATTAAGACAGTTGTTGAAAATAGAAGTATTGACTGAGGATCAATAAATCTGAAATTTAGATATTAAATATAAGCCATCAAACTTTATCAATAAGTAGAATGTGCTGATAGGCTCTACTTTGTTTTATAACATTATTTAAGCTATAGTTTAAGTAATATAGTATATATAATTATATTTAGCTATAAGCTAAAAAGAATTCCCATTTTTCTCTTCCCTTCTTAAAAAGAGGTAAATTATCAAGGATTTTTAAAAGACTAGATGACCACAAGTAATCATTTCTGTGTTTAGTTCTGTATATTAGTGTGAAAATTCCTGCATTTCTTTTGGCATTTGTTTCTTGTTTGAACTATAGTAACTTATGAGTAATTCTATTTCAACATTTCTCAGCAGGAAGGAAGTTAAGGGAATGTACATAAGCCTCTTTCCTCTTGCTTTCTCTAAACTCCTAGAATTTTGTTTTTTAATACTTCCTATCAGCTATATTCAAGGTGTTTCTTGTGGGCAAGGGAGCTTTTTGATTTGATCCATATAGGTGAGTTTTCCCGTATTCAGAGCAGGGGATGAAGCAAAGGAAAAATATGTAGCAAGCAGTCCCTATTCGTTTTAGACTTCCTATGATACTGAAATGGAAAGTGGCAAATCGTCTCATCTTCCTACCATGACAAGACAACCACTCAACCACCACTAATGTTTACTGGGGATTGAACCCAGGGGCATTCTACCTCTGAGCTACACCCCTAGCCCGTTTTTTACTTTTTATTTTTTTGAAACGGTCTCACTAAGTTGTGGAAGACCTCACTAAGTAGCTGAAGCTGGCCCGCCCCACAACTAATGTTTAAAAAAATTTTTAAATGAGAAAAAAATTAGATTTATTTCTAATGTGTGTGTGTGTGTGTGTGTGTGTGTGTGTGTATGTGTGTGCGCGCGAGCATGTGTGTGTATGTGTGTGCATGTGCATGGGCATGTGTGTGTGTGTGTGTGTGTGGGTGTGTGTGTGTACTATTTCCAGTGCTCTTTGTTGCATATACTCAGTTTTGCTCTGTGGGACACTCATTCTGTCTGTCAGTTTCCCATTTTTCCAGAAGTCCAGCTATATGATCTCTGAATTTAACAATTGACAAGGATAATTTTTGTTTTAATATATCAGTTAGATTGCTAGACTTAGCATAGGCCCTTTAATCTTGATTGTCTGTCTACTCCTCAGGTAGGGAGAAGATTTAAAAGGAAGTATGGTCCTAGACTGAACAGTTTTAGACTTGCAGCAGGTTACTTTGGTGGTTGTTAAAGCAGAGATAAATGTTAACAATAGAAGTCCTTAAATAAGAGCTCTGAATTCATTAGAACTTTAGAGATACATGTTACAGTTAGGGAGCTAGAATATATAGTATTATCTTATGTTTGCTAAAATGATGAGTTGGCAATAATATTTAAAGCAGGATTATTAAGTGAAGGAGCCTTGGAAATAAGGTTTAGGAGTAAAAAATATTTGTTACATTAAAATAATGTCTGAGCACTGAGCAGTGAAGTCCAAGTGTGTTGATACTTGTTTGTAAAATCTTCCACCACTTAAAGACCAAGGACAGTAACTTCAAATTCAAGATACCCTAGGTATTAAGAAGTAAAAGAACTATTTACAAAGTTTTATGGTTTTGCTTATGAGTTATTACCTAGAAGAATGAAAAGCTAGGGGTTTTTAAAGAGAGCAATCAGAAGTTCACCAATTAAAAAATGTTTTTACAATAGAGTCTATATTCTTGTTAATTTCAGATCTTAATGAATGATTTTTTTATTCAAGTGGTTTCACATGTATCTTATGTGTTAAATATTTTTGTATTTATTTATTTCCCCTCCATCTTTGTCAGGCTTGGCTATTTTCCCCCAAAAGGCTTTATTGAAGATATAGTTCATATCATCTTTTGTTTAAGGTTTGAACAACATATTTCTAATTAATTATTATTACCTCCATTTTTGTGGCAAAGTAAACATGAAGGCCAATTTAAATTTTTAAAAAATTTATAGAGGTTATAAAAGTAATTTGGATTGGTATTTATTTTCAACCAAAAATCTCAATAAAGTCATGTTCAGTCTGTGTTGGCCAACTCTGCCCCTTCATAGTATCTTATAAGAACACAGATTCAGTAGACTCATTAAAATGTATTATTATATAGATTATTATATGCTTCCCTGAATGCTCCTCCTAATTTTGCACATTGCAAATACTCACATGTACATCTGTATTAGGTTTTATCACTAAGAAATGATGTACAAGGGTTGGGAGTGTAGCTCAGTGGGAAAGCACTTGCCTGGCATGTGTGAGCTCCTGGGTTCGATTCCCAGCAACTCAGTACTATAAAAAAAAATGTACGAATGTGCAAAAATCTTAAGTTTATAATTTCATTAGAATGGAAATATTGTCTATAAACATATAATTTGGTATGCTCCTGATAGAAAGTGATAGAGAGGAGCTACCTGTGCTATTAAAGAGCAGGGGATTGAATTTTCTTTCATCATTGCATAAATCAGCAAAACTTGCCTTGTATTCATTGTTAAAAATTCTTGGGAATATTCACCCAGTGGCCATAGACTAAATTCACCACAAAAAAGCTACTGGATATATATCTTGGAATAAATAAAGTGCAGTTTAAAAAGCAATTTAAAAAAGCAGGTAAAAAGCAGTTTAAAAAGCAGGTAAAAAAATCACCTTTTAGCTGGGGGTGTTGATGCTCGCTTTTAATCCCAGTACTTGGGAGGCTGAGACAGAAGGATCGCAGGTTTGAGATCAGCCTCAGCAATGTAGCGAGACTCTCAGCAACCTGGCAAGACTATGTTTCAAAATTAAAAAATAAAAAGGGCTGGAGGTATATCTCGGAGGTAGAACGCCCATGGGTTCAACCCCCAGTACCACCTCCCCCCAAAGAGAAAGCACCTTTCTATCTATAGGTTTTTTTGTGTGTGTGTGGTACTGGAGATTGAACCCAGGGGCATTCTACCTCCAAACTACACCCCCAGCTCTATTTTTTATTCTTTATTTTGAAATAGGGTATCACTAAAGTTGCGGAGGGCCTCACCAGGTAGCCGAGGCTGGTTGCCAACCCATATCCTCCTGTCTCAGCCTCCCAAGTACTGGGATTACAAGCTCTATCTATAGTTTTAACAATTTGGTTCTGTGTATTTAGTAAGGACATTTTCTAGAGACAAGTACTGTGGGCTTGAAACTAATGAAAAAAGTCCAAATAGGTAATACTTTATTCTCAAGTATTACTCTTATGCATTGAACATTAATGCAGTTGAGGGATTATTACATTATTTGAGGAAACTATATAATTTACTTCTCTCACAATGTGCATGTAGAGAGGCATTAATGGATAAAGGTTTTATAGTGGTTTAGGGATATTTGCTTATCACTTTGCAGAATATACAAATGTCATATGTCAAGAGCAGGACATTGCTGCTTTTTTTGTAACAGTATTTTCAGGCACAAAATGAGAAAATTATCAAATTTTGGCACCAGTCATTGTTCATTTTGGGATTTGGAATTTCTGCTGATAGCCGGAGAATTAAGATCCATTAAAATAGATGGTAACATGGTTTATGATTGTGCCAAATTCTTGATTAAATAATGAGTTGGCTGCTTGTAATTCTTCACTGTCATTTCATAGCACTTCCATTTTTGCAATATTTTCAGACTCAAGTTGCTTTTGAAATGGGAAACTGTATTTTGGATGAATGTCTTTTGGAAAACAGCACACATGCTTGTTCACAAATAGCGAAGTGGGCTCTGTGTAGACTTTCATTACTATTCTTACTGAAGGAGATAAATTAAGCAACCATATACTGGCAGCAGAAGGATTCTACTAAGGTCTCTCATCTTTGTCCATGTGAGGAATTGTCCTCTTTCAATACTTCACTGCCTTGTGAGGAGCTAGAAAGGAAGATTTAGTGGAAGATTAATGTGATTCTTTCTCATAAGTGACAGTCCAGTATAATCTCCAACTTTACTCAGTAGATGGGTAAGTGATTTTTAAGACTTTCTCAGAAAATAGATTTCCTATTGTAGTTTCTCAAGAGGGGGAAATGGTGGCTTTTTAAAAAAATCAGAGTATCAGTGTCAGGTATAACATTTTATTATTCTTGTTTATCATTTGTCTGGAAATGACAAGGATGTCTTTACAAGGTTTGAAGGGAAAACTGAATGTTGAAACAAAATCAAAAGCATGAAGTTTGGGGCATTTTTGTTTGTTTTCACCCCAAACTAAGGAGTTATGCCCTATGATATCAAGAGAAGAGCATTTGTTCCAGTAAGAGGAAAAAGTGACTGTATGTTTATGATGGATTAGCACTCATTCCCTTGAAAAATTGTCTTTCTTAGAATCAGAATTAGGTTTTTAGAGTTACAGGTTAAAAAGTAGCCTTTTCTCTCATTACTTTTTGACAAGGGGTAGCCTTTTCTGCCTTTTTCCTACTGAGTTTATATCATAATTTAGGAAGGAATGGATTTTGAATTGCACTATAAAAATTTATCCTGCAGTGGTTAAAATAAATTGAAAGGAGTTAGGCTGAACACTGAAAACTTCTTTATATTCAGCAGTAATTCCTGGGAATATTTGTAATGTATAGAAAATGGAAATTGTCATTTTAAATCATTTTTTTGTGGTTGTCATACTTTTCTTTCTCTGAAGCAGAGCGAATAACCCTAGTCAAATGTTTGGTTAATTGAATTCTTTACTGTGTGATCCAGCAAAATGGATAATTATAAGACATGTTCTCTACCAGAAGCTACTCAACAAGTTGCTTTACCTTTAATAATCTGAAATATGTGAAATTATAACTAGGCAACTGGCACTAACTTTTGGTCCTTCTTTAGTATAAGTGGAAGGAAACATCCACACAATTATGTGTATTATTTTATTCTTTAAAAATGAAGCGATAATTGTCTTTTAAAAATAAAGTTCTTGTTGTTTACAGTTTAGACTTTTAGCTGTAAGCCTGCATGTCATTTCCAATATGACCAGCCAGTAATACCAATATTCTTAAATATTGTATGATTTCATCTGTAATGTCAACTCTTACTTATAAGTCAGGAAGAATCTGTTTACATTTTAAGCTTTTACTTCTGGAAATTTGCATTTAAAAGATTTCTTTTTCAGTTTTATTTGAACTTTTAAAAAATTATTTCTATCTTTGCCTTTTCTAGTGAGTTGAGATAAAAATTTAGGAAGGAATAGATCTTGAATTGTTCTGTAAAAATTTATCCTGCAGGGGTTCAAATAAATTGAAAGGAGTTAGGCCGAACACATACCTGCTGGGCCCTTAGCTTTATAGCTCACATAGTGTAATGGATATTCTGCAAGTTAAATAAATGTGGTTCCTGTCTTCTGGTAATTACTATGGACATTGCATAGCATGGTAAGTTCTCTGTGCCTAAATTTTTATATATCATTGCACATGAGGTTAAGCATTGAAGCATTTGCTTCTGATACAATATGATATTAATACACTATCTTAATATAGTCTTGAGGCTCAGGAATTTGGGCTGTTCTAGACAGAAAGTTTGAATTACTACTTGAAGAAACCTTATCAATTCAAAGATGACTCATTCCTTAGTCATGGTACCAGAGATATAGGACCATTCAGTGCCTATACTCTTATAGTTTATCCGTAAGAAGTTAGAATAGTAGAAATCCTACTGTTTGAAGTACATGTTAATATTGAATTTCTTTTGCCAGTAACTAGCTAGTTAAGAGACACCTTCTCAAATAATATGTCTCATCGAAATGCAAGTTTTGAGTTTCTCTGTGACAAATAGAACCATTAATTAGTCATCGGAAAGCAAATTTTGCAGAAGTCTTTTTGATGTGTTCCGTATAGGAACAGTTTTTAAATAAAATATTTGAATTGAGAAATTGGTTACTTTTTACATTAGTGTAGTGATTATTACCAGTACAAAGTAAAATAAAACCAGTTACTGATTTTTTTTATTTTTCAGGTTATAGTTTCATGTAAATTCTTAGTTGTAGCAGCCGTACTGGAAGAAATTGCCATAAATTTGACTTAGTTTTATATTCATATTTTGAGATCATTGTGGTTATTTCCTCATTGTTCAAGTAAAATAAAGATACTAATATTTCTTAATTTTAAGTTTTTCATATTTTTCAGATATTTCCTAACTGTAAAGTATACTTAGGTACAAGTCAGGTGACATGAAAAACTTCTAGTAAGTGCACATAATTATTTCAGTAACTCTCATTTGAGAAGCAAATTTTGTCTGAGAATTGTTAAATTCCTTAAATTTCTTTATGATCCATTAGAATTGATTAAAATTCCCTCTCTGGTTAGTTCTGATCACCTACCAGTAGGGGTCACTTTTACTCAAGGACCGTTTTTTTTCCCCTTTCCTCATCTGTGGAATACAGTATTCTCAGTCCAGCATACAGGAATAGCATGGGAGTGAATGTAGAGCTCCAATTCTTAGAATTTGTGCTATCTTTAATTTTAAATGCAATTTTTTAGTTTTTTTAACCTCCCTAATTAGTTTTAAAGCAATGGAAACATAACCTGACTTAACTATAGATATAGTAACTTAGATTGAATAATGTTGTTTTTTAAGAATAGTAACATTATTTTAATCTTGTGATTATAGGAGCTCTTATTTAGTTAGTTGTAGTGATAACCTAATTACTTCAAATTCTAAATAAACTTTTTGTATATTTAGAGTGATGCACAAACTAATCTAGATGATTTTTTAATTTGAGTGTTTTACTTATAACAATAACTGAAAACCTCTGTTTTCTTTACTTTTGTAAGACTTGGCACTATTAAAATATAAAACTAAAGTTCTTGGTTTGAATTTAATAATTAAAAAACTCTCAATGTTAGTATTATCTAGAATACAGAACTAGCCTCTTTCTAGTTCTTTTTAAAATAGTATTAGTATGTTCCCATCTGCTATGTCTCCTCAGTATTAATAGGAATGGTATATTAACCAGTTTATGTGACTCAGCTGTCAAGTTAAAGTAACATTCAGTTTAACCTACTATTGGTAGCTGTATGATGTAGCAAGTGCCCTGAAGCTTTCTTAGCTATTTTTCCAGTTTTTTAATTTGGAAATTTTAAGCATACAGAACACTACAGTGATCACCTATACATCTACCTCGAATATTCAACAGTGATTTTTTGCTCTTTTTGTTCTTTATGTGTTTGTTTTCTAGACTATAGAAAACTAAGTTGCAGACATGATGACACTTACCTCTAAATACTTCAGCATCCATCTCCTAAAAAATAGAACACTGTTCTTCATTATAATCACAATACTATTTTCATGTGTAAGAAACTCTGCAGTAATTTCTTAATGCCACCTAGTCCTCATTCTATAATCAAATTATTCCACTTACCCCCAAAATATATTTTATGGATAGTGTTTACAAGCTCAGATTTAATCTAGGCCTGCATATTTTCTTTTGTTTTAGATATTGAGTACCACCAATAGGTTGGGTGTGTTTGTATACAATTATAATCCTAGAACTTGCGAGGCCAAGACAGTAGGATCACAGGTTTGAGACCAGCCTCAGGAATTTAGTGAGGCCCTCAGCAACTTAGCAAGATACTGTTTCAAAATAAAAAATAAAATAGGGCTGGGGATGTATCTCAGAGATGAAATGCCCCTGTGTTCAATTCCCAGTACCAAAAAAAAAGTACCAATAGAAATGTGCCATACTAAATATAGTATACTCTCTTCCCATTTCCTGATATATGCATATCTGTGTTAGTTGTTTTCATTAGTAACACCTGCCATCAATACAGGTCAAGCAGAATCTCCTTGCCAGCAGGACATGAACTTTACAAGTTGTTGGTAGGAATTTAAAATGTTTTTATTCCATTATTGTGATAAGCCAATTTTTATAAACAAAACACTCAAAAAACATTTTAAATGAAAGATGTTTCTGAATTCGTTCATATTTTATTGGTGTACTTAAGCCAAAATATATAAATATGTATGTATGCTCTGTGTATATTCTACTTATTTTATGAAGAATGGAAATTTGGTCTAATCAGGCTTCATTTGTTTTATTAGACGTTAATGTACTCCTTTTATTAAAAACATTCCAGATTTGTAAATGTGAAGAAAATTTCGTTTTCTTTTAGTAATTTGGAAACTGGTAACGTTTTTAGAAGCATTAACTGAAATGCAAAGATATCTTTATACCAAATTTGAAGTTGCTCAGGTTGTAAGTTTTTTGTTTTTTAAACTATTACACTTATAATAAGACCACAAAGTAGCAAATAAGATATTTTTAATGTAGTTTTATTTCAAATGTGAATCTGAAGTTCTGTGTATGTGTGTCGTAAGTGGTTTTGGGGAGGCTGTGTAGTATACTTGAAATATTGCTCATTTGGCAGTCAGGATATCTTGGTCTTACTTCAGTCTGCCCTTGCACAAGTATTTTACCGTCACTGATTCTTCTGTCTTTATCTGTAAAATGGGTAATTCCAGATCTACCACCCTGACAGTATTTCTTATATAAAATAAACACATATGACAGCGGCTTGGAAGCCAGCAGATTCTTTATAAGGTGATAGATTATTATTATAATGTGTATATAAAGTTACCTAATATTGTTTCTTTAGACTTGGCAGTGACTTTTAAAAAATAAATTGAATTATGTCATCTTAGTACCAAAAGTGAGTAAATACATTGTATAGTCTTCAAAGTAAGAATCTTATCTAGTCCTTTTATTGGGTGAGATAAAGTGTGTATTATATTTTTAAAGATTAAAGGTTTTGTCGGGTGTGGTGGCGCACGCTTGTAATCCCAGTATTTTGGGAGGCGGAGACCGGAGGATCCGGGTTCGCGGCCAGCCTCAGCTCTCTCTCTCTCTCTTTCTCTCTCTCTCTCTCCTTAGCGAGGCCCTCCGCAATTTCGTGAGACCCGGTTTCAAAATAAAGTATAAAAAATAGGGCCAGGGGCATAGCGTGGAGGTAGAACGCCCCTGCATTCAATCCCCGGTACCTCAAAAAAAAAAAAAAAGATTAAAGGTTTGTTTAATTAAAAAAGCAGAATGATAGCAAAAATGTTTTAGTGCATAATTAAGATTTATGTTTTATTCTCTTGGATGAGTCTCAGAAATTTGTTTTGATACAAGTTTTATTGGTAAATATTACTCAGAAGATAAATTTTTTAAAGTTTATGGCATTTGTCAAAATTATGTAGTCTAAAAGCAACCTTTTGGTAGAACTTTAGCCATGTTAAAAGTTTATATAGGAAATAAAAAGTCCTATTTGGGGTTCAGCTCACTTTAATTCTATGGAGAAATTGTAGCTAATATGAACTTTGCTTGTATTTCTATGGTAGTGTTTTATCATAACAAAATTAGTATGACTAGAGGTTGATGAATATTCTTTTTCCAAAATGCTTAGGATCAGAAGCATTTCAGATTTTGGAGTTTTTCAGATTTTGCGATATTTGCATAGCCTTTTTTTTTTTTTTTTGCGGTACCGGGGATAGAATCCAGGGGCGTTGTACCTCCGCGCTACACCCCCGGCCCTATTTTTTATGCTTTATTTTGAAACCGGGTGTCACGAAGTTGCGGAGGGACTCACTAAGTAGAGAGAGAGACAGAGAGACAGGGAGAGAGAGAGAGAGAGAGAGCGAGAGCACTGAGGCTGGCCGCGAACCCCGATCCTCCGGTCTCTGCCTCCCAAAGTACTGGGGTTACAAGCGTGTGCCACCATGCCCGGCCTTTGCATAGCCTTTATCAGTTGAAAATCTCTAATACAGAAGTACAGAATGCTCCAAAATCTGAAACTTTGTGTGGTAAGTCAGAGCTCAAAAAGTATGTTTTCTTTCATTTGTGGAAGTTATAGAGAAAATAGAAAATGTAAGAGACTTTAAATAATTCAAAGAGAGTTTGGTAGAGTAGTTGAAGGGAGTTGGGGTTGAGAGTTACAAAGGGGAAGAAGGGGAGCTGGGGAAGGAAATGGTTCAAATAATACTATGGCAATGTGTGAATGTATTATTAACCAATCTCACTAACTAGTGTGGGGAGGGTGGAAGGGGAAACAGAACACAGAGGGCAATACACGAAGAGCTGTGTGCATGTATGTTTTTAAGACAGGGAATCTCACTGTGATGTATAATTGCAATGAACCAATAAATTATGAAAAAAATATTAGGATTTTTGAGCATTTTGGATTTCAGATTTTTGGGCTAGGGATGCTCAGCCTGTATTTGCTTTTGCTTTTCTTTGTTCTCTTTCCTTGCAATTTTTTTTTTTTTTGCAGTACCGGGGATTGAACCCAGGGGCGTTCTACCTCCGCGCTACCCCGGCCCTATTTTTTTATACTTTATTTTGAAACCCGGTCTCACGAAGTTGCAGAGGGCCTCACTAAGTAGAGAGAGAGAGAGAGAGACAGGGAGAGAGAGAGAGAGAGAGAGAGCAAGCGAGCGAGCGAGCGATCTGAGGCTGGCCGTAAACCCAGATCCTCTGGTCTCCGCCTCCCAAAGTACTGGGATTACAAGCGTGTGCCACCACACCCGGCTTCCTTGCAACTTTTAACGTGTGTCTAAATAAATATAATATTGGTGTAGTTTTATTCTTTTTCTTTGGTAGTACTAGGGATTGAACCCAGGGGCATTCTACCTCTTAGGTACATACCCATCCCTATTTTCTTTTTCCTTTTTTTAAATTTTGAAATAGGATTTCACTAAGTTGCTAAGGGTCTTGCTAAATTACTGAGGCTGGCCTGGAACCTCAGCTCCTACTGTCTCAGCCTCCTGAGTACTGGGATTACAGGTATGCACCACCATTCCTGGCCAGTTTTTATTTGTTGGATACATTATCTTATCCTTCAGAGTTTCATTGATGTTTTCATATAAGTAAATTTGAAAGAACTTCGAAACCTGGACACTTGGATAGTTTTTCTATTTAAAATGGATTATGAGAAGGGATAAAAAGAAGAGACAATTCTTACAGTTGTCTATGAAGACATAGATAATTTTTAAAGTGCTTTGTCACATGAAAATTTCTGCTGTCATCTTCCTCATTTTAAAAGTGTGCAGGAACTAACACAGTATAGTCATAAATGGCATAATTCTTGAGGCACTGTAGTTAGTCTTAAAAACTTCTACTTTGTTTTAAAACAGTCCCAGCTTAAGGCCTGGTATTTCTTTTAGGCTATTTTCATAGGTCTTTGCTAGTCAGTAATTTCAACAATTAAGTCTTTAATTGTTGAAATTAAAGATCCAATAGTTTATGTATATATGTATTTATCTATTTTGTATGTAGATTTCTCCTCTCCAGATATTTTATAGATGCCACTGATGTTTTGTCTTCATAAAACTATATTAAAATTTAAGTTTCTTTTGTACTATATGTCTTTAGGAATTAAATTCTTGATCTCTTACATATACAAAGATAATACTCATTCTACTCGTCTAGTTTCTTACTGTATTAAACTTATATCACATTCTTTTCTTTCTCATTCATTTCTTTTTAAATAGAGATGTGCTCCTGCTTCTATTCGCCTCATGGACAACCTGCAGTTTCAATTTGGTAAGTAAGGAGTAATAATTTTAAAATCTGCTCATTTAAATGGCCTCCAAAATTTGCAGAAGCAGAAAGATGAATTTCATAGTTCCTGCCGTTCAGGAAGCTCTCAGTCTAATGAAGACAGACAGTTACATAAATGTGCAGCAGTGTTGGAGGAACTGTGAAAGAACTGGATCCTGTGGACCATAAATGAAGGAGCAGTTGATTCTACTTGGTTTTGATCAAGATGGGGATGGAGAATCAGAAAAGACTTTTAAAGGAGGGTGATGTTTGAGCAAAATCTTTAACGGTAAATAGAAGTTTGTCTGAGATCGTTTCTTCTCATCTACCAAACTTGTTCATTTATCAACAAAAATATGAAGTTTTCTCTGGAGGGTGAAGCAGGAAGATCTCAGGTTCAAGGCCAGCCTAGGCAACTTGGTGAGACCTAATCTCAAAATAAAATGAAAAAGAGGCTGGGGATATAGCTCAGTGGTAGAGTGCTTACCTAGCATATGTGATGCCTTGGATTCAATCCTCATTACTGCCAAAAAAAAGATGAAATCTTAATGGCATGCTTAAGAGTACTCCAGGTAGTTCTCTGTACCTCAAATAGAGGGTAATGTAAGGATTGTCATATGAGATTAAGCTAGATGAGTTGTTTTGAGCTTTGCAGAATAGATTTGGGCTTCATCTTGTCAGCAGTATGATTTCTTTGTGGAGGTAATACAATTAATCAGCTTTACATTTTGGAAAGTTCATTCTGGCAGTATTGCTCAGGATAGATTAGAAGGGTACACCATTAGAAGCTGAAAAATTTCAAGAGACAAATTTTGGGAACCTTGAGTAAGGTAGCAGCAATGAAGATAGAGAGTAGAGGATAGGTGTTTTAAAGATCAGTTAGCCAACTGAATGTGGAAGGTTAAAAAAGGGAAGAGTTGAGGATAACTGTCAGGTTTTGACTTGGTTGATTGGGTGAATTAAACAACAGTACAGAAGTAGAAGTGGCCGGGTGTGGTGGCGTATGCTCGTAATCCCAGTACTTTGGGAGGTGGAGACTGGAGGATCCGGGTTCGCGGCCAGCCTCAGCTCTTTCTCTCTCCCCATCTCTCTCTCTCTCTCTCTCCATCTGTCTCTCTTTCTGTCTTTACCTAGTGAGGCCCTCTGCAACTTCGTGAGACCCAGTTTCAAAAATAAAGTATAAAAAATAGGGCCAGGGGTGTAGCACGAAGGTTGAACCCCCCTGGGTTCAATCCCCGGTACCGCAAAAAAAAAAAAAAAAAAAGAAGAAGTAGAAGTGGTAGTTTTGGGGAAAAGATATTGCAATACATTGTATCCAAGGTGCCATTGGGAAATTGAAGTGGAGAGTTCAGTAGGCAATTGTGTCTGAAAGCACTTTTCTTTTTCTCTCTATTTTGTTGAAATTATTAAACTTTCTGACATAATCTATTAATCATGTTTTAAACTCTAGTTTTATTGCTTCCATATATTTTTCATATGCTGATATTTACTTTGGGATTTAAGTCTATAGAATTTAAATATTCTCTGAAATTATAGGAATGATTGCTCAGTAATAAATACTAAAAGCTAACATAGGCAGGCTTTTGTTTTTTATGTTTAAAAGTAGCTTAGATTTTAATTTAGGGAAGAATGATTATAGTTATATAGAAAATTAAGAATGTCAGGTTCAGCCGGGCGTGGTGGTGCATGCTTCTAATCCCAGTACTTGGGAGGCAGAGACCAGAGGATCCAGGTTTGCGGCCAGCCTCAGCTACTTAGTGAGGCCCTCCACAACTTAGCGAGACCCTATTTCAAAATAAAGAATAAAAAAATAGGGCTGGGGGTGTAGCTCGGAGGTAGAATGCCCCTGGGTTCAATCCCCTGTACCGCAAAAAAAAAAAAAAAGAATGTCAGGTTCATAACATTTTTTTTTAAGTAAATTAATTTCAACCTACAGTAGTGCTGATAAACAAGAGTTTCAGATAAATGTGTTAAAGGTAGTTAAATGAAAATCAACCCTCTTCTGTGTTTTGGCCTGCATTTAGAGATCTAGGTCATAAAAGAGCCATGTATCTAATTAGTATGACTGTGTTATCTATTTACATGTTATTGTTGTGGTAAATTAAGAGATATAGAAATCTTTGTAAAACTATAATTTGGCCAGATTTTATTTAGAATTGGGATCTATAACAATTTAAAGAAAAGGTTCTTCTGGCTATCTGTCATCCCTGTTCCACATTTTCATTACTAAACCTGCAAATATGCTCATATACTCCCATCTAGTTCTGTGGTTCTTCCTCTCTAGTCCTGACTGCATCTCCTTGCACTTTGCCCGTTATTTAGCCATGAAAGTGATCCTTTTGAAATATAGATCTGATCATGCTTCTTGGTTGGCTATAGCCTTTTTGATTCCTTAGTATTCATTGAAGCCTTTCCATCTATATATTCTGTCCTCGCTTCATGATCAAGCACCTCAAGGCTTCACGATCAAGCAACTCAAGGAGTGATGCTTAGCACAGCAAGGGTATCCAGGACCCTGCAGTAGCCATATGGCTGATTTGTCAGTGTTTGTACCATACTGATTAATAACGCACAAGCTGTGTTACTAGGTGTTAGTATTTCTAATATCACCACTTTTTGTGGTACAAGCCCTAATACATTATATTGAAATTATTTATTTCCAGTATATCAAAATGATCTACAGATTTCCTCTGTAGACTAAGGCTTCTCAAATTTACGGGATATTTCTTAGTCATTTTTGTATCTCCTACACTGATCATATAATAGGCATTTACTTATTTAGTTTTTTTTTTTTTTTGCAGTGCTGGGGATCAAACCCAGGGCCTTGCCACATGCTAGGCAAGCACTCCACCACGGAACTGCATCCCCAGTTCTTTATTTTTATTTTCTATTTATTTACTATTTTCGTAGCACTGGGGATCTAACTCAGGGACACTCTACCACGGAGCTACATCCCCATCCCTTTTTTATTTTGAGATAGGGTCTTGCTAAGTTGTCCATCTAGCCTTAAACTTGAGATCTTCCTGCCTCCACCTCCCGAGTAGCTGGGATTTCAGGTGTATGCCACCATGCCTGGTCATAATAGGCATTTAGATGTTGATAGAACTAATCATTGAACTGACAAAAGAGCAAACAATGATAGCACAGTACTGAGCATATTATCGATAGCATAATTTATTCAGTACCTCCTCACAACTGTTCTTCAAGATAGCATTCCTATTTTACAAACAGTTCAAGGTTACTTTGTCCAAAGTCCACAGGTCATCTGTGGTAGAGCTGAGATTGAATTCAATTTGTCTGATTCCATAGCCCAAATCCACTGTCACAATCCACTTCTTTGAAACATATACATAGTTAGTAATTCCTTTTTTATATATTTTTATTGGTGCATTATAGTCTCACATCATAACGTAATTCATAGTGATAGTGACATACATGCACACAGCACTTAGTGAGCTTTCCCCTGGCTCCCTCCCCACTCTCCCCTTTCCCCATACAAGATATTGAGATTGGCATTGGTATTCTCACGTATGTACATAATGCCAGTGAAAAATTTCTTTTTAATTATCTAACTAATTAACATTGTAGGAACATAAAATTCACTAATCAAACTATCCAACTAGTAAATTTAGAAACTGGTTTACTATAAAAGATAAAACATACTAGTTGAAATATATTTAGAATGTAATTAATTTGATAATCAACATTATATTAAGAAAAAGTAAAATATAACAAACTATCATCTAATTAATACTAATGCTTGACCCACTTAAAAGTCAGTATCACTTTCATAATTATTCTTTAAAGTGATCATGTCAACTCTGTACAGGGGATATATATGACTAATTGCCCCTAGTATAATGGAAATTATGCACATAAATGTCAATGGGTTAAGGTGAACATTTACCCTTAAGGATTATTTCATATTGGAGGAGTAACATTTAGAGTCCTCATGCATTGTATTAAAGATAAATGGATTTAGAAGACTTGTATAAAAGATAATTTTCATTTTTTTTTGGCAAGGACACAACACACATACTCAGCACCTTTTTTATATATTTCTGATGTTTATGTAAGCTTCCATTTGGTACAGGAAGTGATGATGTGTTATTTCTCACTAATGTCAGAAATTGGTATCTTTTAAAGTACTGGTTATGCTAGATAAGCATCTGGTAGATTACAATAAAAAAGGAAAGTTACTAAACAAACCTCTTGCTTTTGATACAGGAGCTCAGAAAGATTGCTAGGTTGATCTCTATCTGTAGTTCATTTTGTTTGTTTTTTGTTTTGTTTTAATGTCTCAGTTATAGTATGAATATCTAACTCTTAGCCTCTGATTAAGACTTATGTTACTTGATCTTTTATGTAACACTGTTTCTTATTATAACCAATAGAAATGTAGTAAATAAGTATTATAGATTTACATTCCAAATTTAAAACAATAGAAGAGTACTAGTGATAGTTGTTTTAGAAGCAAGTTTGTTGTTTTTATTTATTTTGAAGGAAGGTCCTACCCTTTAAAAATAAGTAAACAAAATCCCCAAACCTTAAAGCCTTTTTAAAAAGATAAGCTTTTTATTTGGAAATAACTTTACATTTACTAAAGACTTTGAAATTCTTCATAAGAAATTTATATAAATGGTAGGCTACATCATTTCTGAATTGGGTACATAGTACTAAGGCCAGATGCATGACTCTTAAATGTAACAGTCAAGGGAGTTGAGAAGTTGCTACTCTCTGAAAACAATGAGAAAACAGTAAAAGGTTTTCACTCAATTAAGCTTAAACCGCAGGCAAAGATGTTAATTTAACAGACTCTGAGACACCATTTATGCTATTTTGGCAATTTTAACTCTCCGGGTGTGATTAAGAAAGCAATTGCTGGTTTTATGCCAAGAATTCTGGATGAGTTAAGAATTAATTAAGAAACAACCTTAAACTTTGCAATGACTCCATTTTTGGTTATATTTCGGAATGGTTTCTGTATAATTAAAAAAATAAAAGTAAAACTGGCCACCTTTGGGTGTTCTTAATGAAATAAAAATTAATGAAGTAGTTTTGTGTATAAACTATACCATTGAAAGATAACCTAAACTATGTACAGTATTAATTTGACTTAACAGAGAATGGGTTTCGTAAATAAAAGGTCATTTGTGACTTTTGAAAGAAAGAAAAAAAGGTGAAGATCTTACTATAAATATATGTATATACATAGATTTAAAAATTAAAAAGCTTTCACATTCTTTTAGGATACTTAGTTGTAGCCTTTTGATCTTCTGAAAAAGACAGAATTTGCCATTAATTTAGTATATAATTTCTTTTCTTAGGTCATGCTCTTAAACCTCAGGTTTCCTCTATTTTTACATCATTTTTGGATGGATTAAAAAAGTTTTATATTACGAAGGTAAGAATTTCTATAAATGCTATTGTGTGTGTGTGTGTGTCGGTGTGTGTGTGTGTGTGTGTGTGTGGTACTAGGGATTGAACCCAGGGGCATTCTACCTTTGAGCTACACCCCCAGCCGGATTTCATTTCTTATTTGGAAACAGGGTCTCACTAGATTAATGAGTCTCACTACTTGCTGAGGCTGTCCTCTAACCTGTGATCCTCCTGTCTCAGCCTCCCACATACTGGGATTACAGGCATGTGCCATCACACCTGGCAAAATGCTAAAATTTTAAATGCTTAGTGTACTAATTTTTTTTCTGCTTTCTCCTCATGTACACCTATTATAAGGATGTCTTTCCATGTTGCTGTGTACATTTTATAGTTATTTTTTCCTTGTTTAAATATTTTATTAAATCAGTCATGCAATTTCAGAAATTTCTCTTTTCCAGCCGGGCGTGGTGGCGCACGCTTGTAATCCCAGTACTTTGGGAGGTGGAGACCAGAGGATCCGGGTTTGCGGCCAGCCTCAGCGCGCATGTGCGCGCACGATCGATCTCTCTCTCTCTCTCTCTCTTTCCTCTCTCCTCTCTCTCTCTCTCTCTCTCTGTGTGTCTCTCTCTCTCTCTCCTTAGTGAGGCCCTCCGCAACTTTGTGAGACCCGGTTTCAAAAATAAAGCATAAAAAAAAATATAGGGCCGGGGGTGTAGCGCGGAGGTAGAATGCCCCTGCGTTCAATCCCCAGTACCGCAAAAAAAAAAAAGAAATTTCTCTTTTCCAGTTTTGAAGTTTTTAAACATAACACTGCATTGAACAGTCTTACGTACATTTTCTAAGAGTATAGATTTTTTAACCTTTACTGATTTTCTTTCCTTTAGGGTTATACCGGCTTATACTACTGCCAGCATTGCACATGTGTTATATTTTTGTTGTATCCTGTTATAGTGCCTATAGGTTTTTGTTGTTGTTTTCTTAATGTTTTCAACTTATTAGGGGGAAATATACTTTATTTTAGTTGATATTTCTGGAAACTCCAGTGAGTCTGAACATTTCTGTATTTTTTAGATGTAATTTTTTGTGAATTAGTTGGATATGATTATTTTGCCAATGTGGCAGGTTCCTGTTATTTTTCTTAGTTCTCTGATGTACTCTTTGAGTAATGGAATTACTAGATGTCCTTTGTTATAAATTTTTAAAATAATTGTTTCCAGTCAAGTGTCTCCCTTTTTAATAGGGGTTTTTCTTTTTGATGACTTTTTCAATCTCTTGTGATTACTTAATTGCTTCTAAGCTTAGAAAGCCTTTTTTTTCCCCCAGAGCTGTGATTAGGGCTCTTTGCTTGTGTCTGTGTCTGTGTCTGTGTCTGTCTGTCTGTCTGTCTCTCTCTCCTGTTAAATGAGAATTTAAAACAATTTTTCTTTATTATATTTTAATTTATTTCAGTTTTATAATGTGAGATAAATATCTGAATTAATCTTCACGTCCTACCCCTCCAGTTGCTAACCAGTTGTGTCAGCACCTTTAACTAATCCCTGCTTCTTTTCTATTGGTTTGCCATACCTAAGACATCTTCTTATATAGTTATTCAAGAAGTAGACTCCATTATAATGTATCTAATTCTTTTTAGTGAGCTTTTTGTTCTTGAGAAATTAAATGGATCTGATTGTTGTAGTTCTATTTTTCCTCGTTACTCAGACTTTTCCTTGCTATCACCATTACCTACCTGTTAATTATTCTAGAAAAATATTTAGAATCTATTTATCATCTTCAAAAGTCCATTGGTTTTTTTAATTAGAATTGGAAGAATATAATTATTAGTTTGGTCAAGTATTAACAGGTTTATAATACTTTGTTTATTCATTCAGGAGCATTAGATCTTTCTTACCTTTTTAAACATGTTTTCCTAATGAAGTTATGTTTCTTTTTAAGGTTAGTCTTAATTCTTTTAACTTTACATGCAAGATCTCTTTTGATATATTACTTATTCAGAAGTTATTGTTTGTATGTAGGGATATTATTGGGATTTTTCTTCCCTATATCTAGCTACTTTATTATTTTGTAGCTTTTATTTTATTCTTTATTAAAGTTATAATTCTGACAATTTATTTGTTGTATTTATATGCCAATATGTCATTAGGACAAAAACATGGCATAATTTGAAATAAGGTATTTTTATATGCTGAATAGTTATATTATATTGTAATGACCTGAAGAGGTGCATTAAGCATTCTTATTGATTGACGTGTAAAGTTCCAAAGCTCAATTTTCAAGAAGTTGGTATAGTTGAGCCCAGATCAGAAGGAAAAGAGCAAAATGTATTTTGATTTACTATTTTGCAAGATAAGATTTATGTAATAATAACATTTTATTATTACTATTTTTTGTAGTTTAAAGGATTCGATCCAAATCAGCTAAGTGTAGCCACATTACTGTTTGAGGGAGATCGTGAGAAGGTTCTTCAACATGAAAAACAAGTCTATGACATTGCTGCAAAATTTGGGTATGCTTTTAAATTTGTAACACCAAGAGAAAATTAAGCCAAAATTCTAATACCTCCAAGCAATTATTAATGTACCAGGTATTAATGTCTCCAAGTAGACTGCATATCTCCAGGCAATTATTAATTTTAATTTAGTATTAAATTTGTGGTAATTTATGACAGTAAATTAAAAATACTGTTTTTGTTTACTTCCAAAATTTGTAGGAAGTTAGATCAATTACTCTTGCTTGTCTAATTATATATGTAATATACTAAATATTTTGTTTTTCTTGGACTTTGCATTAATGCCAGTTTTGATATTTGTTATTTGTTGTGCTAGAGCAAAATAGGAAAAGAATTTATTGTCGTATCATTCCTTCATGATAATAGTGTAATGTGTAAAGCACACTATTAGTATACTCTTAAAAGGAAATTGTGTTTAATCTGTGGTATTTGATAAATTATCTGAACTCCACCCCCTGTCACTTATTGTTTTGTGCTGGTATAAAGAAACAGAAAACATTTCACATCTATGACCAACTGAATAATGACAGGGTGGTTTCTGTCTGTCGGTTTGATGGATTATAAGACTGATCGATGAGAGCTATAGTGGAAATGCCATTTATCAGTCAGGACTACTTTTTTTTTCTTTTCCTTTTTAAGTAAATAAACAACAATTTTCTGGATACTAGTCTTTACCTTTTTTTTGTTGTTGTTTCTGGGCTAAAATATAATATACACATTATGCTTAATCTGAGTTCTTCATAAATACTTCTATTCCTTTTTCTGCCTTTTTGAAAACAAATGAACACTTATTTGGAGCTATGTGTTTTTGTGTGTGTCACTTTTATGTATTTTTCTCATATATATAAATTAAGCCCATTCTAAAATTGTCTGAACTAAGTCTTAAAGTGCAGTGTTCTTAGAATAGGAAAGAGTCTAATATTGGAATTAATTTTTAGTTTATTTTTATACTGTTTTGAGTATTAAAAATTAATCTCACTTTTATTTTTACCCTATTCTGGAATTGGAACTTTAATTTCTTTTAAGAAATTAAATTTAATTTTAAGTATATTTTCTTTAGTAAAAAATAAAGTTCACTAATCTTTCACCTTTTCTCCTCCCATAGTACCTTTTTGGAATTCCTGATGTTTTAACCAAGTAGTCAAAAATAATTATAAAGTAATTACAAAGATTCATTTAGTGACCCAATGGCTTGGATTTCAAGTCATCTCACTTGTTTGAATTTTTAAAATGTGCATGTTTCCCTTCCCAGAAGGAACTTAGCCCTGTTTGTGTATCTAGTTTTTAGTTTTAAGACTATTTTTTTCTTAAAACACATGGTACTAGTCAGAAATAAAAAAATTTAAACTCAAATATTTTACATCTACTGTACCTTTAAATATTAGAGGCTGAAACTCTAAAACATTTTTCCTTATATATTTAATTTAGATTTCAAAAATTTCCAGAAGGATTTGTAGGGAAATGGAAGAGGAGATTTTGCTATAATATTCGAATCGCTGTTATAGGGTTAAATTTGCTTAGTTTTACCCTAGTCTCCTCTTCCAACAAACACACATACACATACACACACGAATTTCACTTTGTAGGATCAGTAATTATAATTCTATAATTCAGAGCACTAGCAGTTCATTACTAGTTAGTAATGTGTATATTTCCTGTTGGATTAGGATAAGTTGATGATATAAAATTCCCATTTTTTTCTACCTTGCATGTAATTTTTGTAGGGCATGACTTCTTGGGCATCACTGCTGATGCCTGGAACATACTACATACTTGATTAAATAAATATTTGTTGAATGAATTAATGAAGCTGAGTTCTAAATTACTGATAGCTTTATTTTTCTATTTCATCTATGCTTAATTAACTATGCTACCTGTTAGGCAGTATATTTTAATCTTTAGATATTTATCAGAACCATTTTATCAGTTTCATTTAATTTAAAGCCACCAATTGTCAGGCCTAGTGTCAGTTTTTTTTTTTATATAACACCATCCATTTACAACTTAAAAATAAGAGTGAATCTTTTTAAGATATGGGATCCAACTGTTCAGACATTGATATGAAGGCCCCAGAACAGTTTGTATAATTCCAGCAATTCTGCTTACTCTAAACAAAACTTGTATCAAATTCATCCATTAAACATAGATTATAGTAAATGAGATAGCAATTTAAAACAGAGATAAAATGTTAAAAACTTTGGCCCAGATTGGGGTCTCATTTTTTTGTTGTTATTATTTGCTCCTCCTTAGTTATGTTATAATTAATTTCTTAATGTATTTTCATTCTGGTTTCCTTCATTTAAATGCAAAAATCTCGTGGTTTGAATAGCCCAGATTATCATTAGAGAGATGACTTAGGGCTGTTTTGATTTCTTAATACTTGGAAATATCTTCTTTTGATTTTATAGCAAAGGTCTTGGTTTTCCACCAGTTTTCTGTAGGCATTAATATTTTGTTCTAATTATTGAAGACTTGGGGATATTTTTCTTATATAAGGTGCCACTCTGTTAGCTTTGAATCCTTAGTCATTTCTCATTCTGTGTTACAATGTGGAAAAAGGCACCATCAAGTTTCTGTTGATTTTTTAAGATGTTAATTTAGCTCATGTGTTTAATTTTTAATCAGAGCTTTATTAATCTACCCTTTATTTTCTGTTTCTTTTGTTTTATCCTGTCTTTCCTTTGCCTAATTTAAATTGTTTTTAATGAAGTACTCCCAACAATTTAGAATATTTTTATGAGTTGTTTTAGCCATTTTTTGTTCTTGCCTTCCACCCCAACTCCAACACTGTTAAATACTTTGAACATACATGGCCCAAGAGAGTGTAGTAGCCAAATACTGAATAATCATCCTTTGATTGTTTATCTATGTTTGCTGGTAATACACTTTTAATTCTAAGAGCTGAGCAGATAAACATTACCTGTCAGAATGCATGACAAGTGTTTTGACATTTACCATATAACTTAAGGTAATACATTATCATTATCTTAAAAGTGTGTGTAAGTTTTTTAACATAATTCAACATGAGAGATTAGGTTCACCAGATGGCCATTTTATATAAAATGATTGTCTCTCATTCCTCTTTCATTAGTTTTCCCAGCCCTTCCTTATGAAACAGTTTTAAATTTGTCTAACAACCTTGTGAATTGATGTTTGAAATTTATGAGAAAGCAAGAAGTAGAGAATGGATATTGCTACTTTATTTTTAATTTTTTGGTATTAGAGATTGAACCCAGGGGTATTCCACCTCTGAGTTATACCCACTGCCCTTTTTATTTTGAAACAACTTCTTACTAAGTTGCAGAAACTGGCCTCCAACCTTTGATCCTCCTGTCTCAGCCTCACAAGTACTGGGAGTATAGGCATGTACTGTCACGCCTGGCTAGATGTTGCTACTTTAAAATAAAGCAGTTTGAATCTAAGTATAGTTTTTTTGTTTGAGTGGCTGCAAAAGTGGCAATTTAGAAACATGTAATTTCCTCTATGATTATTTGCATATAGTATTTTAAGGTAATTCAGGCCAGAAGACCAACAGTTCTGAAAGCTAAAAAGTTTCAAAAAGCTAAATTTGCAAAACACATGATTCAGAAAAGTGAACCTAGATAGACTTTTCTTCTCCTTTAGGGTTTACAAATTTATAATGGACATCTATCTAATTCAGTTTCTTCCTGCTTTAGATTTAAAAAAAATGCATGTTTCTATGTGATTTGTCCCCTGGATCCCATGGTGGATCAGAAGCCCCCCCCCCCACCAGATTTTAGAAGAGAATCTAAAGAAAAATGGCTTGACCTGGGAGAGGAAAACAGGACCTTGTCTCATCGTAATGTAACAGAGACAGGCCTACTGTGTTCATTACCGCCTGATACTTCACATCACGTAACATACTTGACATGCTTCTTCTCCAGGATTCCCAGCACAGGTCTCTTGCACCCTTTTCTAGGCTTCACTAGGTCCAGGATGAACCATTTCTATCTCTTAAATCTGTAGTGTTTTTCTCTTGGCCTCATCTCGGCTCTGTTTACTATCTGAGCTATGGGCTCAGCTGTTTTCCTCTAAGCACTTGCCACTGCAATTTTCTGACTTCCTTTCCTTTTGTTTGGGACTTGATTTGGTTCTCTACCTCCAACCTCACATCTAATCCAAAATTGTTTTTCTGTTTCTTCTTTTAACTTTCAACAGTGCTTAACCTAAGTTATATCTTCTTTGCTCATTAACATTCTATAAATACAAACCACCCCCTTCATTTCATTACGACCTGTCCTCAAGTAGTTCTAGACTAGAGCAGCTTCTGTCAGGTCTGCCATTTCTTCTGATGATACTCATTTCTATAAGCCAGGAAATCTGATTAAGCTTATATATCTTAGCCTGAAGGTATATTTGTGTAGAACAAGGGTACACCTACATTGTATTATTTACTTACCACCAAGTCGAACAAAACTTCCAAAAATTATTTAATTATGTCAGTTAAGGCCATAAGATAAATAATTATTTCTTTAGTGGACTAAAATGAGTTAAAAGTTTAATTTGATAATGGAAAAAGTACAGTTAGTAAATCTTTATTTTCTAAAGGTAGCAGAAAGCAACAGTCATTCATTGTCTTTTAACACAAGAATAACTTTCACAAATCAGAATACATGGACTGAATTATATGTTATATGGGATTAATTCTAACTAGATCATCAAATGCAATTTCTATGGATAAAACTATTTTCAAATTGAAAGAAGTAGTTTATATATTCATAGCAATAAGACCTAACCTATTGGTCTTTCACTTGTCTGTATATTGCTTTTTAAACTTTAGTATTTCTGTATAAGTATGTTTTATCTTCATTTAAGTAATAAATTCCATAAAATAAACACCATGTCTAACATACCCAGAATTATATGCTTTATTATTCAAGGAACCTCTTGGTATTTGGGGAGTCCTAGTTAATTATCACAGTCCTTAATATGAATAAGACTACGGTAATATGAATAAAATATGAATAAAAATATAACAGGTTGAGTATCACTTAATCTGAAATAGATGGGATCAGAATGTTTCAGATGTCAGAGTTTTTCAGAGTTTGGAATATTTGGATATACATAAGGAGATTTGGGAGGCGGCTAGGCCCCAAATCCTAATACAGATTTCTTTTATGTGTCTTATACACAGAGCCTGAAGGTAATTTCTTTCTTTTTTTTTTTTTTGTGGTGGCTGGTGATTGAACCCAGGGACATTCTACCTCCAAGTTATATCTTGAGCCCTATTGTATTTTTTATTTAAAAACAGGGTCTCACTAAATTGCCAAGAGCCTTACTAAATTGCTGAAGCTGACCTTGAACCTGAGATCCTCCTGTCTCAGTCTCCCACATACTGGGATTACAGGCATGTGTCACCATGCCTGACTCTGAGGGTAATTTTATACAATCTTTTTAGTGCACTTGAGTTTTGACTGTGACCCATCAAAAGAGGTCAGGTGTGGAATTTTCCATTTGTGGCATCCTGTTGACACCAAAAACGTTTTGGGTTTCAGAACTTTTCAAAATTTGGATTTTCAGATTAGGGATATTCAGCCTATATGAATGAAATAAAAATATTTAAGTATTTTGTTAGGCTTGTGAAAATTAAACTTATTTAAGCTGTTTCTCATGACTGATTATCTGCTCTTTTGAGAATATGAATAGTTAGTGTGGTGGACAAAAGTTTGAAATTAATGACTAGACTGAAATATTAAAAAGTGTTTCTAGATTTTTGTTATCCAAGTTTATTCTCTTGACAGCTCTTTGATGTGAGATTAGGATAAAAATAAGCTGCAGTATAATACTTATTAATCTGTTGAGCAGTTATCTTGAGGGATCATATTAGTTTGGTAAATTTTACATATTTTTAATAGCTCAAATATTAACAGTTTATTCTTTAATTACAGTGGGTTGGCAGCTGGAGAAGATAATGGACAGAGAGGTTACTTGCTGACCTATGTCATTGCATATATGCGAGTAAGTTTTATCATATTTCCCTTGCCACTTCATGTTGCAAATGATACTTTTTCCTACTTTAAGTGAATAAAATATTTTTAATTTTCTTAAAAATTTTTAAGGTACTATAATTTAGCACATCATTTTATATGAACTCTGCACTATGACTTTTCAGAAGCCCATTTAAACCTATACATGCTTTTGATTAACTTAAAAGATGATTTAGTATCTTTCCGCTCTTTAAAAAGTATGGAGCAGCTGGGCGTGGTGGTGCACACTTGTAATCCCAGTACTTGGGAGGCTGAGAACAGAGGATCGCAAGTTCACCGCCAGCCTCAGCTACTTAGTGAGGCCCTCTGCAACTTTGTGAGACCCTGTTTCAAAATAGAGAATAAAAAATAGGGCTGGGGTTGTAGCTCGGAGGTAGAATGCCCCTGGGTTCAATCCCCAGTACGGAAAGAAAAATAAAAGTATGGAGCAGAGCTGGGCCCAATGGTGCACACCTGTAATCCCAGTACTTGTGATGCTGAAACAGAAGAATTACAGGTTTGAGGCCAGCATACAGTAATTTAGCAAGACCCTGTTTTAAACATAAGTACATAAGTAGATAGGTAGGTAGTTAGGTAGGTAGATAGGTAGGTAGATAGATAGATGATAGGGCTGGGGGTGTAGCTCAGAGGTAGAATGCCCCTGAATTCAATCCCCAGTACCATCCCCCCAAAAGGAAAAAAAAAAGATTGGAGCAGTTCTCTGTCCTCAAAGTTGAGCACGCCTTTCCTAACATTACTTTGTTAGAAACAAGCTATTTTATTTGGCAACATTCCTCACTTAATTTATAATGTGTTTAAAGAATAGATTAATCTTTAACTATGCCTTTAAAAATTGATATTTAACTTTATTTAAAGTAGTTACTGGTTCACTGATGATGATTATTATATAAAAATAAATAAATGTGTATACTTAAGGACTAAAATTTTTCTAATTATAGATTTTATGAGACTTATGAAAACTTCATTAGTCATGTTCAGGTCTGCTGTACTTACTGATATGATACTGCTCTTTTGGAATTTTATTTATTTAACTTTGTTTTCCTGCTTTGACTATAACAAACTCAGGTTTCATAGTTGTTTTCTGCTGTTGCTGGGCTTATTGTTTTTTTTAATATTGCCACGATGTAATTTGAATCATTCTAAAAGGTCTTTTCTCAGGTATCCTACTAAGAATTTGGCTTTCTCAAATACTAAATTTTCTGATTTTTTTCACTTGGAAATTGTTTGGAAGGAAATACATAAATTTACCTGCAATTTGGTTTTATTTCACTAAGAAAGCCTGAATTAATGTATTCTTCTTTTAGAAATAATTTAATTCTAGCTAAGATCTAAATTTTAAGTTGCAATGAATTTGAAGCCTTAGTCCTTTCCCCTTGCCCCCCATTGGTACTGATCAGGAAAAAATATATTTATTGCCTGTCCACTATATTAGAAATTCTTATTAAGAGATGTGCAGAACACAAAAGAGTTGATTTTAGGTCTTTACATAATTTCTAGCTCCATAAACTGTCAGTACTGAGGCTTCTCCTCATAGGAAGTATTTTGAGTATTCATAAAATTTTATTTGTTAGGTGTTTTCTCTGAGAATATTGACCATTTTCTCATGATACTAAATTCAGATTTCTAGAGTATAAAATATAACTGTAGAAAAAAGAGCATGGATAAAGTTTAGGGTAAATACATTAATTTTTAAATTTCCAATTATCATTAAAGCTGAGTCAAAAGCAAGTTAGGGGTTTGTTTCTCCTAGATTTACTTGTTTTATCTTTTAAAAAATTTCCAGTGCTGCTGAGCATGGTTGTGCACGCCTGTAATTCTAGTACTTGGGAGGCTGAAATAATAGGATTGAAGGTTTAAGGCCAGTGTGCAATAACTTAGCAAGGCCCTGTTTCAGAATAAAATAGGTCTGGGGGTATAGCTCAGAGGTAGAATTCTCCTGGTTCAATCCCCAGTACCAATAAATTAAATAAATACATACATACATAAATACATAAATAAAACCATTATCACCAGATACATGTTTATTGAATAAATGAATGCATAAGAGAAAATACACCTTTCATTAGAACAGTAAGTTGGGGATTTTTTTTCTGCCAGCCACTGATAGAATCTAAATAATTAATTTTGTCAGCACTGTAAACTTTTAGCATATGTTGATTTTTCTTCCTTATACAGTTTTCTTTCAAATCTGCATTTCTGTGATGGCTTGTGAATCTGTCTTTCTAGGCTTTGATAATAAAACTGTTGTACTCTGAGTAAAGAATTAGATATTATGTATTACTTGTAATATGAGTCTTTTATCTTGTAAGCTATAAAATATTTTCCTGGCAGAAGTGCCTCTAGATGCTCTACGTAGTCTGCCACTTTAGAGAGAGGCACTATTTTTTTTTTTTTTTTGCAGTACCAGGGATGGAACCCAGGGGCGTTTTACCTCCGAGCTATACCCCCGGTCCTATTTTTTATACTTTTATTTTGTAACCGGGTCTCATGAAGTTGCGGAGGGCCTCACTAAGTAGCCGAGGCTGGCCGCGAACCCGGATCCTCCGGTCTCCGCCTCCCAAGTACTGGGATTACAAGCGTGAGCCACCACGCCCGGCTTTATTTTTAAAATTTGTTTTTAAAAAAAGTTGATTTGAAGAAAATAAAATACCTTTTCCTTTTAACTCACCCCCTCCCATCTTTTCTACTTCTTGCTCCTTTATCTTGATGACCAATTTTTGATATTTTGCTATTTAGACCACTGAAAATCTATTCTACTAGTCTTCTCTGCATGTACATAGCCTTTTTCTGGATAGAGACTCCGTTCATTGGAGTTCCTATTCTGTGCCAGGCACTGTGCTGCCAAGGATACAGAATAAAACAACACAGAGGATTCTGTCCTCAAGGAGTTCTGTCTCACACTCAGGGCAACTTCCCAGTGCTCTTATGAGAGAGATAGTAAAGAGCAGTTGAAAAAAATAGGACTGGGGGTGTAGCCCGGAATTAAAATGCCCCTGGGTTCAATCCCCGGTACAGCAAAAAAAAAAAAAAAAAAAAAAAAAAAAGAGGAGTTGAGGTTAAATTAGAAACATGTAATTCTAACAATTACATGAAATACTAACAATATTACTGATTATACTGATTATACATCTCTTGTTGTTTTGTGATTTTTGTGTGTCTTAACAGGACTTGGGTTTGGAATACTATGTATTAGGAGAATCTTTTGAGACTTCTGCTCCTTGGGACAGGTAAATTATAATAAAATGCCTAATATGATACAAATATGCTTTATGAGTTGCTGAAGTAATTATTTCTGTGTATGAATATGTAAACTTTAAAAAATTGTGGATAAACATTAAACCAAGGTAGCTCTTTTTATTTAAATTAATATCTTCATCAGAATGCTATATTTTCAAGCCTTTATTTATTCATTTTGGTTTGAGGCAAATTTGTCTGAGACCCAAAGAAGGAAGATTTTTGTTTGTTTGTAGTACTTGGGATTGAACACAGAGGCATTCTATCTCTGAGTTATATACCCCCCGCCCTTTATTTTTCGTCGTGAAACAGAATCTTGCTAGGTTGCTGAGAGTCTTACTAGATTGCTGAGACTGGTCGTAAACCTACAATCCTCCTGTCTCAGCCTCCCAAGTACTGGGATTACAGGTATGCGCCACCATGCCCAGCTAAGAAGGTATTTTTGACATTTACGTTTTGAAAAATCTTACTGAACACTAAATATTACTATGAGGTTTACTTAACTTTAATTTAAATTCATGAGTGATTAATATGCTTAAATTATCTCTAGAAAGTCTACCAAAAGCCAGGCTCGGTGGTGCATGCCTGTAATCTCAGTACTTGGGAGGTTGAAACAGGAGGATTCATAGGTTCAAGACCAACCTCAGCAATTTAGCAAGACCCTCAGCAACCTAGCTAGATCCTGTTTCAAAATAAATAGTAAGCCTGGAGTGGTGATGCACACCTGTAATCCCAGTACTTGGGAGGCTGAGACAGGAGGATTGCAGGTTCAAGGCCAGCCTCAGCAATTTAGTGAGGCCCTCTGCAGTGTAGTGATACCTGTTTCAAACTAAAAATAAAATAGGGTTGGGGGTATAGCTCAGAGATAGAATGCCCCTGAGTTCAATCCCCAGTACCACAATGGATGAATGGATGGATGGATGGATGGATGGATGATAGATGATAGTAAAAATGGCTGGGGGCGTAGCTTTGTAGGTAGAATGCCCCTGGATTCAATCCCCAATACAAAAAAAGTCCACTAAAATTATAAAACTAGTTAATTTTTTGTAATGTACCATTTGGCTTTTAATATTTGGATGTGTATGTATTAGGTAAGATCTTAACTTGCATTTAATTGATTTCTGAAAGAAATCCAATTTATGAAATAAAGTATAATTTCTACTTTTAAATTTAAGTCCCTCCCTCCCTTCCTTCCTTCCTTCCTTCCTTCCTTCCTTCCGCAATCTACCTCCACACTATACCCCCATTCCTTTTTTAAAAATTCTTTGTTTTGAAACAGGGTCTTGCTAGATTACTGAGAGTCTCCCTAAGTTGCTGAGGCTGGTCTTGAACCTATGATCCTCCTATCTCAGCCTCCCCCCCCCCGCGCCCCAAGTAGTGGGATTACAGGCATGTGCCACCACGCATGGCTGCAAAATTCCAATATTAGAAAATATGATAAGAAATGTCCCAAATAGATCAATGGAAATAAATACCCAGGTTTTTCTTTA
>PVJS01008051.1:0-17819 GCA_004027185.1 Glis glis | reverse complement strand
GAGGGCCTCACTAAGTAGCTGAGGCTGGTCACAAACCCAGATCCTCCGGTCTCAGCCTCCCAAGTACTGGGATTACAAGCGTGCACCACTATGCCCGGCTTGAGATAGTTTCTAAAAAATAGACTTGTGATTAAACTTAGTAATAAACTTTTTAAGGAGATTATCAATATATTTTTATTTTTTGAATATGCCTATATCTTTTTTTATAAAATTACAAAGCATTTTAAATCTATAGTATATAGGCTATAACAAATCCCCATGAATCCACTGTTTAGATATTGTATCCTAACATTTTGTTCTCCCCCAGTCTCTATTTTTTTGTCCCCCCAGAAAATTTTTTCTACATATTCTTCATTCACTATGGGTTATGACTTTTGGTACATTGGTGTTCATATTCCGTGGATTGTTAGATACTAACCCCATTTATAGTATCACTCTGTCTTCACAGTTTTTCATGCTAAATTTTAACAAAGGAAATAAGTCTTATAAATAAAAAGAATTGTCAACTCATAATCTGACACTTTTGAGCTGCAGATATAGTTTTGAGGCTGTTTGTAGTGGTATAAAAGATGATTTTAACCTTTAATACCTCTACTTGCTGGGTGTCTTAGTTTGGGCTGCTACGTAGAATACCATAGACTGAGTAGCTTAAATATTCTTAAGCAAGAAACATTTATTTCTTGAAGTTTTGGGCTTGGAATTCAAGATTAGGTTCCCAGCATGGCTGCGTTTTTGTAAAGGCTCTCAGTTTATAGATGGCCATCTTCTCATTGTATCCTCACATGGCAGAAAGTGGAGAGAAAGCAAAGCCTGTCATGTCTTTTTATAAGGGCACCAGTGACATTCAGGAGGGTTCTGCCCTCATGATCTAAACACTTCCCAAAGGCCCCACCTCCTAAGACCATCACATTGGGGTTAGGACTTCAACATAGGGATTTTGAGATGGACACAAACATTCCGACCTTATCACTGGGGAAACTAGGTTAGTGTACTGTTCCTCTTTGGCATTATGAATTTCCTTGTCATCAGTTAATGCTAACTGATGATTGCCATCTTGTCATTTTATCATTCCAACTGTGCAAGGTAATAATGTGCTACCTTTTTGTTTTTCTTCATTCCTGTATATATTTACATATTTATTTAATTGACTCACTGGTAATTTCTGTTTAATGAAGGGTTATATATGTGGTTTGTTTTCATTTACAACAACTTGCAGTTAAGTTTTCATAACAGTGAAAAGCAGCTGTATTTTGATGTGAAATTTACTCGTTACTCATGTAGCAACTTGCTTTGTTTGTCCAAGCTAGCTAGTGACCATCTTTATCAGCAGCCCATGGGACAGGGTCTTCAGCTCATACATTATCAGGCCATTGGCCTCTTCATGCACACACCACTCAAGGTTCATCAGCCTTCCTAATCTTTGTGTACTCGCAGTGGTCCTAGCACACTGACTGGACCTGAAGTCCTCAGTGAATATTCTGTATAGAATCCTATGAATCAATTCTGGAGCAGTGTGAGATTGTAGCCTATAAAAAGAGCTGCTTCAAGAGTTGGAGCTTTTAAAGATTTTGGAGATACCAACAGATAATCTTATGATTAAAACTGAAGAAGTGGATATAGACCCTTAAGATAGCACAGAGTAAAGGGGAAAATAAGAGGACCTATTAAAGAAGTCCAGAGAGCCTCAATATATAAGGGATAGTCATACAAACAAAAGCTGCCAAAGGAGATTGAATAATAATTTCTAGAGGATTTGTAAGAAATCCAGTGATAGGAGAAAAGCCCAGAAATGTTTTTTTTCAAGGAGGAAATGAACAATAGTGCTAAATTTGCTAATAGGTCAAGTAAGAATTTAAAAGCACATGCATTTATAGCCTATAAAATGATTGGCCCAATGGACTGTATTTAATTTTATTTAAAAGTTCTATGAGAGAATACTTTCAGAACCCCCTTCCTACAAATCATTTATAGAAAGTGTCCCATTGGGGAGTATAACCATTTAGTCCTACTCCTTCTGCCATCTTCTCTTCATTATTCATCTACCAGTAAGGGTTTAGATATAAGCAGTTCTTAACATGTCCATGTTTCCTTTTGCATTTGTGGTGATTAAATACATTTATATGTATTTTATCTGAAACATAGTCTACCCAATAATTTAACTTGCAAAGGACTATCAAAGTAGAATTTTATTAATATTTTAGACTACATATAAGTAAGCACTTAAATTCTATTTACTAGAGCCAAGATAAAGACCTTGTTATCTTTATTAATTTGTAATATTCATTGACCCCTGTAGATGTTAAAGCTGAATAGATTTTATTTATAGCATTTTATAAGTTGTAATTTTAAAATATAGACATACCAAATATCAGTAATCTTAATGCTTTATGAGATATTTGTAAAAATATACATCCTTGTCCGGATGTGGTAGCGCACGCTTGTAATCCCAGTACTTGGGAGGCAGAGACCAGAGGATCGGGATTCGCGGCCAGCCTAGCTACTTAGTGAGGCCCTCTGCAACTTCGTGAGACCTGGTTTCAAAATAAAGTATAAAAAAAATAGGGCCGGAGGTGTAGCTCAGAGGTAGAACTCCCCTGAGTTCAATCCCCGGTACTGCAAAAAAAAAAAAAAAAAATGTACATCCTTACCATTCTCTGAATGAGGTATACCTAACATTGGTAAGTCATATTTACCTGCAGCTCTCATAAATTAAAGAATAATTTAACTTAAGGCATTGTTTCATAAAATTAGAATTTATAAAACTCATAATTGTATTCATAAAAGGAAAAAATTTGACATGCTAATAAGATACTAAAACTCTGTTTTATATTTTAATAATATATTCTTTATGTTTACTGGGAATATAAATAACTTTCATGTGTTTTATAAGGCTTAATCCATTTAAATATTATTGTTTTTATTGATTCCCAAGCTGTCAAATCAGTTTGAAGATTCGATAGGCCAGCCTTTTGAATTTCTTTGGTATCTTTTCAGTTCTCACAATGCTGTGAACAAACCAATGTGTAGAACACAGAGTCTGTCAGCCTCCCAAGTACTGGGATCACAACCCACCACGCCCGGCTTAAAAATCTTAAAATGAAATTTATTCTGAAATTGGACTCTCCTAAGTATAGGAAACTCCACTTAGGAGACTTCAGTCTGCTCTTCCGATTTGTATTTTTCCTAGGGGACTTTGTTCCCTTTGAAATGATGATTGGAAGACTCAATATGAATGATTAAGGCTCTTGTCCATTCTTGAAAGAAGAACTGTAAAAACTAGTTAAGAGAACTTCAGACTTGAAGGATGCCAGATAAACCTGCACTTAATAGAATTTGTGTAGTTTTCATTTGAAAACCTAATATCATATTCAATTATATTTTCTAGGGTTGTAGATCTTTGTAGAAATGTAAAAGAAAGAATAAGAAGGGAATGCAAAGAGAAGGGTGTACAGTTTCCTCCTCTTTCTACATGCAGGTGAGTTTTGTTATTGTTCCTATACTCCTTGTTTTGAAAATCTCTCTCTCTCTCTCTCTCTCTCTCTCTCTCTCTCTCTCTCTCATTGGGGATTGAACCCAGGGGTATGCTACCTCTGAACTACAGCCCCCAGCCCTATTTTATTTTTTATTTTGAAACAGGGTCTTGCTAAATTGCCAAGGGTCTTGCTAAGTTGCTAAGTCTGGTCTAGAACCTGTAATCCTCCTGTCTCACTCTCCCAAGTACAGATGTGCACCACCATGCCTGTCTGAAAAGCTATTTTTTTTTAATCAATGGGGAAATACAATTTGCCAGCTGAGGAAAAACTTCAGTTTCTTCCACTTGGCAAACTTCCCTGAACTTCACTTACCACCTTGTTAGGTTTGTGCCTATAGGATTTTACATAGTCCTGAGCTCTTTAGGAGTGGGACAGACTTCCAGGAGTGAGCTCCTGCACAGCATGGCAGAGAAGAGCCAAGCATCTGAGCTCCTGGGAGAAGAGAAGGACTCCTTCATTCACTGGAAGTATAAATTACGTATGTCAAGAAACTATAAGTTACGTACTTAGTCATTGTAGCTTCTTCATCAGAGAAAAAACACTTTAACCATTTTAGTTGCTCATTAAGTGAATGGAAATAGAATAAAGGCATGAGAGGCACAGATAACTCAAGTGATGATTGACTTGTTGCTTTCCAATAGATCTTTCTCTGATGATGGAAGTATTCTGTTATCTGCACTGTCCAGTATGGTAGCCACAAGCCACTCGTGGCTATTGGGAGATTGGAATTTGGCTAGCATAACTATGGAACTGAATTTTAAATTTTATTTAATTTAAATTTAAAGTACCATGGACAAGTGTGTGGTTAACTGATGATCTTGTTTTCTTTGTTAAATAGCAGCAGCCCAGGAGCCCGGCATGGTGGTGCACGCTTGTAATCCCACCACTTGGGAGGCTGAGACAGGAGGATCCGGGTTCGCGGCCAGCCTCAGCTACTTAGTGAGGCCCTCCGCTACTTAGTGAGACCTTGTTTCAAAATAAAGAATAAAAAATAGGGCTGGGGGTGTAGCTCAGAGGTACAATGCCCCTGGGTTCAATCCCCAATACTGCAAAAAAAAAAAAGCAGCATCCCAAAAGGAGGTTTTCTTGAGAAGGGACACCTTTTATCCAGTCTTTTGATATTAATTTTCTGTGTAAACATCAAGAGATTAAATATATCAAGATTGTGTCACATTTGACTTCTCTGGGGAGTTACAGAATTAATTGGAATGGAGAATAAGTGAAGATTAGAACAGATCATGAGAAGGGAAACCTTAACATAAATGATAACAGTAGTAATCTAGCATTCTGTATGATATAACTGCTTCACTTTGTTCGTGTGTGTGTGTAGGTGTGTGTGTGTGTGTGTGTGTGTGTGTTCAAGAACACATCTCCAGTATTACAGACACAAACTACTTCCAATATAAAAATGAACAAAAAGTAATATTGGAAATAATGTATCTTTATTATTAAGTACACCTGATGCTGGACTTCTAAAACAATTATATTCAGCACAACAGCATTTTTATATACAAAGCTACCCAAGACATAAGATTTTTCAACTTTACAGTAGTATAGTAACATAGCCATATAACCATTCTTTTTTTTCACTTTCAGTATTCAGTAAGTTACATGATATATTCAGTACTTTATTATAAGATAGGTTCTGTGTTGGATGATTTTGCCCAGCTGTAGGCTAATGTAAGTAAGTGTTCTGAACACATTTAAGGTAGACAGGCAAAGATAGGATGTTCAGTAGGTTAGATTTATTTGATGCATTTGTCCACTTAAACAATAAACCCATTGGGACATAACCAATCAGAAGTCAAGGAGTATCTGTGTTTCTATTTATGATGCTTGTTCTTCTAATTAATTTGAATTACTTAATCTCAGCCCAGGAAACAGACCTAGACCTATGCCACCTTGACAACTTCCTACCATGTGTGTGGGGTGTGTGTGTGTGTGTGTGTGTTTGAACCCAGAGGCATTCTACTTTCGAGCTACACCCCAGTCCTTTTTTATTTTTTGTTTTGAAACAGGGTCTCACTAGGTTGCTAAGAGTCTTGCTAAATTGCTAAAACTGGTCTCAAACCTTTGGTCCTCCTGCCTCAGCTTCCCAAGTATTGGGATGCTTCACCATGCCTGGCCCCTACCTACTTTAAAAATTTTGTATTGTACGATTACATGTGTCTGAAGAATGAAGGCACTGTTCTGCCATTTACCAGTAATTTAATCTTTTCAAAGTCTAATTTTATCAACAGTGACATAGTGGTAACACCATCACTTGATGAGACTGTTGTAAGAATACAATGAGAAAGCATAAGAAAAAAACCTTGAAGCTCTGAAGGACGTGAGTGTGTGTGTGTGTGTGTGTGTGTGTGTGTGTTAATAAGTATTGAACCCAGGGGCATTCTACCTCCAAGCTACACCCCCAGCCCTATTTTATTTTTTACTTTGAAACAGGGTCTCACTAAGTTGCAGAGAGAGGGCCTCACTGAGTTGCTGAGACTGGCTGCAAACATGTGATCCTCCTGTCTCAGCCTCCCAAGTACTGAGATTACAAGTGTGCACCACCATCCCTGGCTCTGAAGGGCTTTTAAAAAGCTATTCCAACATTATTTAATTATAGCTCTAATTAGAATTGAAGATCCCAAGAAAAATAATTTATTAAGTTCATTATTTCATTTTTGTCCACTAAAAGATACTTTGTACATTGTAATAGAAATTTGACCTATAACTCTTTATAAAGAAGTTATATGGGAGGGAATTTTTAGTAATTCCAGCACAAGGAAAATATGCCTAAAAGTATAAAGCACAAAAAGTTTAGGTATATACCTTATACCTATATACCTTAGAAATGAAAAAATAATGCAGTGACTTTGACAACTGTATTATTACTTGTACAGATAAATTTGGAAGAAATTAATGTTTAAGTGTCTTAGGTGATAGAATTATTTATTATTTTAAAAGGTGTTTGATCTGAGTCACTTTCTGACATGGACCCAAATTAGGTCTTCCAAAAGGTGTTTTTCATTATTTAAACTTTTTCTGAATTACTGATCAGTTAGGCCCATCATGCTTTGTTGTGATTTTAGTAGTCTGCCTGTCTTATGAAAATTGAACTACATAACATACAAATCCTGGATTTGTTGGAAGGTGGCAGTTCTGTTAATGTATAGTTTTATTTTCTGTATGTTGATATTAATGATTCTCTAATGAATGATGTATCTTTTACTAATTGCTATAAACTCATTTGTCCTTTAGAATTTATTTGAATTTGTTATTCCTGATGATAGTGCACTCAAAGTTAAGATAGTTCTCCAAATTTTCTTAAACTTTGTAAATCTGGAACTTAAAATGTAAATGTTCAAGGGATCTTTTTTATGAGCGTGAATTAACACTAGAAGAAGAACACAGCTGGCAAATTGACAGTAGCATTGTTAAACAGTTCATTTCTTCTGTTCTGAGGCACCTAACATTTGGCCTAAAAGGCCATTAAAATTTTAGATTAGATTCTGTTTGTATTGTGTAGTAAAAAGAGTATTTCCTCTGTATTTGTTCCTTCTGGTAAATTAAATTCTTTGTGGGAACCTCTGCAGATTGCGTTTATCTGAGCTCCCTTTGAAGTGTTTTCCTAATTTCATTTTGAAAGCCCAGATATATATCCATATATATGATTTAATTATATGATATTCTTGATATCACTTATATACAAATGTACAACATGAACACAAGTGGGGCCAGGCTAGGTGAAACACTCCTATAATCCCAGTACTTGGGAGGCTGAGACAGGAAGATCACAGGTTCAAGACCAGCCTCAGCAACTTAGCAAGACCTTCAGCAACTCAACGAGGCCCTGCTTCAAAATAAAAAATAAAAAGGGCCGGTGGTATAACCTGGATGTAGAATGCCCCTGGGTTCAATTCCTAGTACCAAAACAAACAAAAAACAACAAAAGCAAAAATGAACACATGTAGGGTCATAGACAACTACTTTAAAGTCACATGACTGCATTTAACACAATCTTTCATTTTTGTTTTCCAAGTCTTTACTTATTATTAACCCATTGTGTCCCTTTGTCCTATATATAGGACACCTATAAAAATCTTAAATCAAGCAACATATATACTATTTATGGTTACTAAGAAATAAATACTATATTTTTAGAATTCTGTTTTTTTGAGAAACATAATAGGTGAATGATTAGAGCATTTTAAAAAATATATATATGAAAATTTATGTAGTGGATATGTAAGCTCTAGATTATGGTTTCCAACCTATTTTAATGCACTTGTGTCATTTTGTTGAAATATTCACAGAATTGAAAACTTTGGACTCAATGGGTTCATGTAAACTTAGTGAAGATGCTATATTTCATCTCATCTTATTCCATTTGGTATTTGGACACATCTCTCATTTCCAAACTTTATGTTCTTATACTTGTTTCTGTTAACTTTGAGGAAGTTTGGGAGACTCATAAGTGATCACCAAGTTCCATCTAGTCTGTTTGAGGGCTATCTTTAATAGTAGTATACTTGGTTTAAAAATAAAATCTCTTCTGAGGAAGCTGGTGGAGCTTTTGTTAATTTTAGGCCAATTGGAGAATATTTACATTGCTTTTACATTTTTTATTTTGGGGGTGATAATAATCCAGACTTACAAAATAAAATTGCAAAAATAGTACAAGTAGTTCCTATGTATCTTTCACCCATCTTCCCCAAATGTTAATATCTCACATAATTATAGTTTGATTATTAAAACCCAAAAATAGTGTTGTTAAAATCCTATTAATTAGCCGGGCGTGGTGGCGCACGCTTATAATCCCAGTACTTTGGGAGGTGGAGACCGGAGGATCCGGGTTCGCGGCCAGCCTCAGCTCGCTCGCTCGCTCTCTCTCTCTCTCTCCTTCCCTCCCTGTCTCTCTCTCTCTCTCTCTCTCTCTCTCTCTCTCTCTCTTTACCTAGTGAGGCCCTCCGCAACTTCGTGAGACCCGGTTTCAAAAATAAAGCATAAAAAAAATAGGGCCGGGGGTGTAGCGCGGAGGTAGAATGCTCCTGCGTTCAATCCCCGGTACCGTTTTTGCGGTAGGAGGATCACAGGTTTGAGGACAGCCTCAGCAAGTAGTGAGACTCTAATCAACCTAGTGAAACTCTGTTTCAAAATAAATAAATAAAAATAAAAATACTATTAGTCTATAAGCCTGTCTTTACCCTTTTTTCCACTATTTTTTTTTCTGATTCAGGGTTCAATCTAGGATTATATGTGTTCAGTTCTCATGTCTCTTTAATCCTCTTTAATTTAGACCAACTCCTAACTCTTTCTGTATCTTCCATGACCTTCACACTTTTGAAGAATACTGGCCAATTATTTTGTAAAATGTCCCTCTATTTAGATTTGTCTGATATTTCCTTGTGATTGAATTCAATTTATACATTTTGGCAAGAAAACCACAGATGTAATGTGCTAAGCTTGGTGCATTTTATTAGGAGGAACATGACGTTGATATCTCATTAGCGATGTTAATTTTTTTTGCATGTGTGCGGTACTGGGGATTGAACTCAGGAGTGTTCTACCTCTCATCTGCACCCCTAACCCTGTTTTTATTTTTTATTCTTGAAACAGGGTCTCACTAAGTTGCTGAGGGCCTTGCTCTATTGCTGAGGCTGACCTCAAACCTGCAGTCCTCCTGTCTCAGTCTCCCAAGTACTAGGATTACTGGTGTGTGCCACCATGCTTTGATCACTTGGTTAATGTGTTGCCTTCCTGGTTTCACAACTCTAAAATTATATTTTTCCTCATTTTACTTAATAAATATCTTATGGGGAGAAACTTTGAGACTATGCAAATATCCTGTTTCTCATACTATCTCCTAATCATTGGTCTCCTATTAATGATTCCTGATCACAACAGTTATTGTTATGATGTTTACACATGGTGATTTTTATATTCATCATCCCTTTTATATTTATCAACTGAAAGCCACTGTAAAGAAGAGCCCTCCCCTCAGTGTGGCTCACAGATGTTTTATTCTGTGAGTTGTATCCATTATTATCATTATTCACTTCGTTCTTAGAGTTTCCCCAGATTTGTCTGTTGGGAACTTCTGGGTCCTTTTGACCTGGGAAGGTAGTTTTTGAAGAGGAAAAAAAAGGGAGCTCATACTTAGGAAGGGGCAGTAATTGAGGCAGGGCGAGTGGCCTAAGAGAAGATATGAGGCCTAGGGAGAGAGGAAAGCAAATCCAAGCACCACCGAGGATCTGTGTGCTGTCCTGTTGATGCTGAGTGATAGCCATTGCTCACCATTGCACCTGTGGTCCTGACTTCTTCCTTAAATTCTTTGTTTTTTCTTACTCCTGATGTCAGAATTGTGGTTGTTTTCAGTTCATCCTTTCCTACTGATCCTTCAGTCTGTTTGCTCATCTGCTTCCTCTGCTCCTGCATATATGGCTTTTGCACTCTCCTCTGATATCTCCTATTGACTTATTCTGTACCTTGGTAGTATGGCATTTTTCTTACCTGGAGCAGCAGTATCTTATATTTTGTGTCAGTATCCATTTAGGCATACCTTTTCTAGGCACCTTTCCCAATCTCACTCACCCAGATTCTCTTATTCTTTGTATAATCACTCATTGAGGTCTGATAACATCGGCATTTTCCATCTGTGTAGTCTAGAGTCTAGACTGATTTTTGAGCTGTATAAAGTGATTGATGTCTGCCTTTGTATTTTCTCTCGCTCTCAAGGTCTCTAGTGCATTATCAGATAGCAGGTTAACAAACCCAGGAGTATCAGCATGCTTCACTCCACTCTCCACTCTATGTCCTGAGGTTATATTGTGTGCTGACTATAGACAGCTTTGAAGAATGTCTTCGAATGTATAGCTTCCCAGACTTACGGGCTTACCACTCCCTTTTAAAAAAAAATTACTCAGTACTCCCTGGGCACTTCCACCACCCCTTATTTTTATTCAGTGCCCCACAATTGCACCCAGGCTACTACGCCCCCGTAGATGTTCCAACCCCACCACAGGGGAGAGGGGTAGTATCCCAACTTTGGGAATCTATGTATCCAGTGTATTTAAAGTATACATGTAGAACAAAATGTTACTGGCATTTATTTCATTTATTTTTTCAATTATAGCCAGGACTACACAGTGGTGTTTTTTTAATAGCCTCAACTTCAGTGATTTACTTATTTTTCTTCCCAGAATCTTTAATTCTCTTGAGCCAAAAAATCAAAACAAATATCAAGTTCATAGTATTGTTGTCAGAGCACTTAATGTACTTTGAGGAGGTTATAACTTGCCTGTGTTTGATCAGTATAAAATTTTTAAATAGTGAAAATTGATTTTAGTAACTCTTTGCATGTCCATGTGTATTCTGTCCATGTTTCTGTTCTCAGCAGAAAGGGAGCCAATAAACAATCACATTTCTTGTTTCTCATCTAATGCTGCCTTTCTCAAGGAACAGACATTTTATGTCACGTGTGTTTACTGTGGCAATTCAAAATGTAATTAATTATCTGAGTGCATGGCTCTCATTGTTTTGTCTTTTGGCAGGAAATCATGCTTTTTAAAAATAATGGAGCTATACTATTTATAATATGAATATCCCTCTAATGTCTTATAACAGTCACATGAAGACTGTGCATAAAAATTAGTTGAATACAGGAAAGAGTTACATTGTTACTTTTATTGTCAACATAGGTGCACTTTTAAGTAGCATGTTTTGTTAAATGTTACTGTGATTATGCATTTTAAAACAATATATATCTGAATTTACCAGACTATATTTTAAATGTGTTTTCACATATGCTACTTATAGCTCCCATTACTTCTAGAGAACAAAACAACTTCTTTCCAGATCACTGAAAATGGTATTTTATCATAAAACATTGATGAAATGTGTAAAAAGTTTTGTTATAGCTGGACTTGATGGCACATGTCTGTAATCCCAGTACTTGGGAGGCTGAGACAGGAGGATTGTAGTCTTAAGGCCAGCCTCGGCAATTAGTGAGGCCCTCAGCAACCTAGCAAGACCCTGTTCCAAAAATAAATAAATAAAATAGGGTTGGGGGTATAGTTCAAAAGTAGAATGCTCCTGGGCTCAATCTCTGGTACCACCAAAAAAAATAAAGTTTTGTTATATTTAAGTTTAACGATACAAACAGACAAGGGAAAGATGTGTACTTACAGTATTGACTAAATTGGCACTTAAATGGAAGTAAAATCCTTCTGTTTCCTACTGTATTTTCAATTCACCTGTTTTAGCAACAACTCTTAAAAAAAAGCCAGTCTGCATTCCTTGCATAGAGTAGGAGGCTAGAAAGAAATGAGATTATAGCTTAAGTTAACCATTCAGGTGATCTTACCTTTAAGCTTCTAGTTGGTAAACCTTTTTTCATTTCACCTAAAGCCCTTATGGGGATTTTGTCTGTCTGTTTTTTAGGGTGACACAGACTTACGATGCGGGTGCATGTATCTACTTCTACTTTGCCTTTAACTACCGGGGAATTAGTGATCCACTGACCGTGTTTGAACAAACTGAGGTAATTTTGCATACATGCATATAGCTTTCATATTCTTTTATTAATGTAAATAAATTCTAGTATCAGTTTATGAATTTTAGTTCGAATCTATTTAATCACACATGGTTTGCCTGGCTGCTAGCCTATAAAAATGAAAAGCATATTTGTTGTGCTGGTTTATGTACTGGATTGTGAGTCTAAAATTAATGTTCTGTACACCTATAGCCTGTGATTCTTTGGTTAATACTTATAGTACATAATAGCTGGTTAAATTAAATAACAGTAGGAATCCTTGATATCACTTTGTCAGCCTTGTTTTGTGCTGTTGTAACATCATCCTTGTATGCTAAAGCTACCTGTAGACCATTGGCATTCATTTGCTAGCAGTTTCTGTTACATTTATTAAGTGGCCATAAGCTGCTAATTTTTATGAAGCCTTCTGTTGGTAGTCAGTATTTCTCATTGTAAGTATTGTGGAGTTGAAGAAATAGATGAGACTGTGGAGGGCCCTATAGGAAAGAGGCTTCTCAGAAACTCAGGTGTTCTAGAGTTTTAACTCCGTGTACTTGCCATATGATAATTTCAGTGGCATGGCACACTTTTAGACCCAAGGTTGGCTGCTTCCTCCTCCTCCTTCTCTTCTGCTTCCTCTTCCTTCTCCTCTTTGACTTCTTCACTTTTTTGAAGTATAATTGAAATAACAGAAAACTGCATATTTTTAAAGTGTAAAATCTGATGAGTTTTGACATATATATCCACAGTGACCCTAATCAAAATAGCAAACATATCTGTCCCCGTCAAAAGTTTGAGAACAGGCGGGCATGGTGGCGCATGTTTGTAATCCCAGTACTTGGGAGGCTGAGACCGGAGGATCCGGGTTCGCGGCCAGCCTCAGCTACTTAGTGAGGCCCTCTGCAACTTAGTGTGACCCTATTACAAGATAAAGAATAAAAAAATAGGGCTGGAGGTATAGCTCGGAGGTAGAATGCTCCTGGGTTCAATCCCCTGGACCACAAAAAAAAAAAAAAATGTTTGAGAACACTTTCATCCCCTTAGCCGTTCAAGGCTTTGGTAGTGCTCTCTGACTTTCAAAGGCCCGTTCCCTGTAGTTCCACAGAATGAAATTGTTTCCTCTTTCCTAGTCTGAATTGTCACTTGCTAAGTGCTACTGATCTCAAGGAGTTACTGCATTATTTGAAGTAACTTTTCAAAACTGCTAAGTTCTTAGAGCAAGGGCTAGTATATTTATGATTCTTTTGGAAAAATCCTAAATCTTAAGTAATGAGGGTTCTTACAGATTACTTTGCAACGAGATGTGGTCCATCTGTCCCACCTGGGCCCTCTTTCACTCTTTTGATAGTTTATGTGAACCTGAGAAATTCTGAGAAGTGCAAGGCACTGTATATATTTCATCTCATGACTATTACATACTCATGAAACATGAAGAATTGAAGGTAATTCCAGTTTCTAGTACCCTTTTTCACCCTGCACTCAGTTTTTGTTTGTTTTTGTTTTGTTTTGGTACAGGGGATTGAACCCAGGGGTCTTTCTACTTCTGAGCTACACCCCCAGCTCTTTTCTTATTTTTAATTTTGAAACAGGGTCTCACTAAGTTACTATGCACCAGCCTGGAACCTGAGAGTCTCCTGTCTCAGCCTCCCAAGTACTAGGATTATATTATAGGTGTGTACCTCTGCACTCAGCTATAAATGCTTATCTTTTTAAACTAAGTGCTCCCTCCCTAAGAAGCTTAGCCAGGGCCTAACCCATCAGGAGGGTTATAACAAGGAGGGTTAAAAAAAATGTTCTTTTTTTTTCCCTCTCACACTTACACATCTATAGAACTGACAATAATTTGTCTTGTGTCATTGGCCTAAGACAATCCTTCATAAAGATTTTTATCCCTGGTAACTTTGTAGATAATATTTACTCTGATGCCCATTATAAAATATTAGGCAAGTAATTTAACATATTCAAGCCTCATTTTCTTTATCTGTGAAATGGGAGTAGTTTTTTAAAAATATTTTTATCGTTACATTGTAATTATTCATCTTAGTGAGGTTCAAATTCATACAGACCTACACACATGTCTTGGTATGATTTCCTTCAGGTCCCACCCCACTATCCACCCTCCCCATTACTTAACAGCTAGATTGGTAGTGACACCTGCCTTCATGGGCACAGCATAATTTTGACTGTTTCTTTCATCAGTTCTTCCCTTTCCCCTCACTACCTCCCTCCCCCTCTTCTATTCCACTATTCTACTGGTCACTTTCCTCAATTGTCTAAAGTCCCTTTTGTTTCCTATTTTCTCTCTAGCTTCCATATATGAGAGAAAACATTTAACCCTTGACTTACTGCGACTGACTGACTTAGCATAATATTCTCTACTTCCATCCATTTTCCTGCAAATGAAATAATTTTGTTGTTTTTTCTTGCTGAGTAAAATTCCATTGTTTATATATACTACATTTTCATTATGAAATGGAAGTAATTTTAATTATTGCATAAGGCTATGGTGAACATAAATGAGATACTGTAGGCAGATTGCTTGGTACTTTTCTGGACGTACAGGAAGTAGTTAGTTAATGTTGTTAGTCACTAATGCTTGTTATATGATATATTTACTGAAAGTAGAACCTGACCCTACCTTCACATCTTTTTACTTATTATTATCAATAATTTAATGCTGCTGAATTGGTTATTTTTCTTTTTTTCCCTTTAGAATCTCAAAGTAGTTTTTGTAGATATTGTGACTGTTCATTAGAAGAAAACATAAAGCTAGGCTATATATTTTAATTGCTTTTTAAACACAGTTAAACTAAGGAAGGAGGAAAATTAGACTTTCAGTTTATTATTTCACTCAAAAAGTATGTATCTCCTTTGGGAGTTGAGTCTTACTCTTTAACTCCCAAAGCGAAATCTAAGTGCAATGATTTGTGTTGTTTCCAAATACAGGCAGCTGCTAGAGAAGAAATCCTTGCAAATGGAGGGAGCCTGTCACATCACCATGGAGGTATTCTTTTTTGGGAATAGAATTTCTAGTGTTTCTACTTTAAAAAATATGTGGTTCAGTAAAATGTGGGGAGAGTCAATGATGTGAGTAATTTGAGAGCACTTGAGATTTCTTAAACACTTCTTGTCTTAGAATAGCTGTGACTAAAGTAGGTAATTAGATTGTGGTTGTAACCAACAGAAGCTTGGTTTGACAAGCCTGCCTGGGAATGGAACCTCGCCAGCATTCTGAGTTCTCAGGGGCCTCATGTTACCAGAGAATAGCCCAGCTTGCCTAGGAGGTATTTGACCATTATAGCAAAAGTTTTTAAATGAAGAAGAGGGGGGAAAAAAAACTTCATAAATGTTTTTCAGCCATTATTGGAATATAGCTGGATATCAGTTGTACATATATTGAAAAGCTATTTGTTCTGCCCACCCAAAACTCAGCAAATTAATCAAGATAGGATATGAAAAATTGTTTTTTTCAAGATTTTAATGCTGTTTTGTTATTGGTCATCATTTTGGTAAGTACCAAGTTTTGTCAGAGAATTTATCATATCACCAATAAAAATGATTATATCTACCTTTGTAAGCTTAGGAGAGTAGTATGAGGCTGTCTCTAAAAGTTAAACAATTACCAATCTGTTTTTAAAATTATAATTTTTGAGATTATCTGCCAGTTCTCTGTAATAGAAATTTGTTCATATATATGTGTATATATATATGAACAAATATATATGAACATTTATATATATCTCCATATAATTTAATGCTTAGAAATATAAAAACGTGTCAATTTAAAAATTTTTAAATAGTTTTTAGGGAGAACATGAAGACAAATAGCTACCCAGTTTAAAAATTGAGCTCCTGTGCCTGCACAGACTCCTCATATCCTTCTTTTCCTATTTTATTTTTATTCATAGCACTTACTATCTAATATGCTGTATGTTTGTGCTTTCTAAAATTACCTTTCTCAAGCCAGGTGTGGTGGCTCATGCCTATAATCCCAGTACTTGGGAAGCTGAGACAGGAGGATCATAGGTTCAAGGGCAGCCTCAGCAACTTAGCAGGGTTCCTCAGTAACTTAGTGAGACCCTGTTTCAAAAGCGGGGAGGGAGTCTGGGGATGTAGCTCAGAGTTAGAATGCCTCTGGGTTCAGTCTCTAGTACCAAAAAAAAAAAAAAAAAGTTATCTTTCTCTTTCTACTGGAAAGCTAGGGTCAATGAGGACAGGGATTTTTGTTCTCTGTGTTGCTATATGCTACCACCTTGAGCTGTTTGGCCTAGTCAGTCTCCAAATAGGTGTGTGGAATGAATGAATTTTGGTGGAAAAGGGAGTGGACTATAAAGGGCCTATGTCTATATAGCATTCTTGGCAGCCCTGCCTGGAGAAGATTGCTAATGTAGATGAATGAAATAGAAAAACGATTCCTAACCCCATTGTATCATTTTAATCTTTTGCTATCACCTTACTTTTAGGATTTCTTAACTCCCACAAATAAGTTTGTAAGTTAGTCGTCTGATAAGCATTAAAGTAAATGAATTTGCCATTTCCCTCCTTTTTCTTCTCATTATTCTTTCCTTTGATGGAAGTTCTAATGAATGTTAGAATGACAGAAGTAAAGAAAGGAGGAAAATGGATGTTAGAAATCTTCCAAGTAGAATTAAAAGTTTCTGTTTTCCTATAAGTCTAAACCTAATTTCAGAAATTTAAAAAAGAGGTATTTTATAAAAAATTTTAGATCCTTTAAAATTGTCACATGACCATATAAATTATTTAAAATCTTTTTTATTCTATTTCAGGATGACACTATATTAAAATAGATACTATAATGAAGTATGCATGTGTTCTTCATTCTAAACTGATTGCATGGAGAGAGGAGGCAAAGTAATTAAGACATAATTACCTGTTTGAAGAAAAATTAAAATGTCTTTTCAGTAACCAAGAATTCCGCCTTTTGGTACATGTCAGCAGCCAGCAAAGTACTTTCTCCTTTAAAAGCTGGGAAATGTAGGTTTCATGATAGTAGATGTAAGAGAGAGACTCTGCAGGAGGTGAGAATGGCTGACTCATGTGTAAAAAGGACACTGAGGTAATTGTCATTTAGATGATTGGGTATTAGGTGAGCTCTTTCCTTGACCATGGGACAATGTTCTCAGTTCACTCAGGCTATAATTTATAGTGTCAGAAATTCTGTAGAAGTTGGAAATGACCAGTGACCTGAAGCACTGTGGAGGAAAGCCAAGCCAGCAGTGTTTTTCCTGCCCAGTGGTGCTCTACCTCTTTAGTATCTATGAGAATATTCACTCTCCCCAGTAGTAGCTGTATGTGAGGTGCTGGAAGTGTAATGTGGCAGAAATTCTGGTGTAACTTATACAGGTACATACCCCAGACACTGAGAGCTTCTTGCGTGGCTCTAATAGAACTTACATAAATATACTTGAAGTAGTGTATCATAAAGCTATGGCTACAGAGACACTAAAATATGCACAAATTTAAAATAATAGCATAAGCCGGGCATAGTGGCACACACTTGTAATCCCAGTACTTGGGAAGCTGAGACAGGAGGATCGCAGGTTTGCAGCCAGCCTCAGCTACTTAGTGAGGCCCTTGGCAACTTAATGAGACCCTGTTTCAAAAATAAAGAATAAAATATAGGGCTGGGGGTGTAGCTCAAAGGTAGAATGCCCTTGGGTTTAATCCCCAGTAACACACACACACACACATACACACACACACACACACACAAAAAAAAATAAATAAATAAATAAATAAATAAAATAATA
>PVJS01008050.1:22548-54347 GCA_004027185.1 Glis glis | reverse complement strand
ATTTGAAAAAAGGGATTTATCAGATGGGCTTACAGTTTGAAGCAATGTAGTCCCAGGTTCTGACTGCACGTGGAGAGTCAGAGGAACCAGTAGCTGGTCGAACAGTCTAAGAGCTGGAGTCTTAGGATCGGAGCAACCACTAATTCAGTCCCAGTCCAAGACGTGAAGATCAGGAAGCTCTTCGGAGAAACGATGGTGAGTTTCAGTTCCAAGAGCTGGAGGCCGAGAAGATCAAGAAGCTCTTCAGAGAAAGGCGAAGCCGGCGGCCGACGATCTCAGAGCAGATGCGTTTTCCTCGGAAAGAGTCGCACGCACTCTATGCGGCTTCTCCCTCTTTTATCTAAGTCCGCACCTATCAGAATCCTGCTGCCTACATTCAGGGCAGGGCTTTCTGTTTAATCTGCTGTTACACACCCAAAATCACATAATCTTGGGTGTGTCACGATCAGGTCAAGTTGACAACCTAGATTGACTATCACAGTATCTTTCTGGTCTCTTGGTTGAATCTCATGTCCACATACCATTTTTCTTCTGTAAAGCTTTCTTTGATTCTTGTCTCTGCTTCCTAGATTTGACATTTGGATCTTGTTTTATTCATTCATTTAAGTCTCTGCTTTTTAGAGTGGACACTGGATTTTCTTGTCAATTGAAGTGGCATTCAGTAGGAGCCCTCTACTTCTACTCCAGCCCAATAAAACCTAACCTTTCTCTGGCAAACAGTCCTAGACCTGCTTTGACTGCCCTTGGAATTGCGAAAGTAAGACATTAGTCATAGGAGTTCTGGATGATTCTTCTAGAATATGATCTGTAACAGTAGGCTCAAAGTTAAAGTTAATTCTTTTAACAGCAACTTAAAAAATGTCCAGGTTATAAGAAATATGTGTGTGCTTGTGTGTATAAACATCTCATTGAGAAGAACAAAACATCTAAACTTAATTGTAACAATAATAATGAAGGAAATCTTGCCAGACAAATTTCAACTTCATAGCCGGGCATGGTGGCACACGCTTGTAATCCCAGTACTTTGGGAGGCGGAGACTGGAGGATCCGGGTTCGCGGCCAGCCTCAGTTCTCTCTCTCTCTCTCTCTCACTGTCTCTCTCTCTCTCTCTCTCTCTCTCTACCTAGTGAGGCCCTCTGCAACTTCGTGAGACCCGGTTTCAAAATAAAGCATAAAAAATAGGGCCGGGGGTATAGCGCAGAGGTAGAACGCCCCTGTGTTCAATCCCCGGTACCGCAAAAAAAAAAAAAAAAAAAAATCTCAACTTCATTACTGGCTTTAGTTAGCAAATGAGAGGACAGATAGAATATAGCAAATGTCCCAGTCTTGACTTTATTAACACATCGCACAGAACACTTCACAAAATGATAGCCCACCAGGGTATTTTAGTAGGCTTGGGGGGTGAGCAATTGTCACAGCTGAGAATTGACTGGCTGAGTGCAAAAGGAAGGTACCAGAAATGACAGCCCTGTGGAAGGACGGCGACATGGACCCTGTCTTATTCAGCATCTTTCCTAGGGATGTGGAAGGGGAAGCACATACTATATTAATTAAATTTGACAAGGATGCTGATTTGGTTAGCAGAGGGAACCTGAAGGGTTTAGAAGCATGGTGAGGAAATAGGAAGAAGAAAAATGCAGCTTGGAAAAGTGCAAATATTGCATTCTGGGGGAAATATGCCATTAGAAAAATACTTAGATATCCCAAAATAAGAACTAGGACACATTTAGGGAAATAGAGATGGGAAGGCCGCACTTGTCTTCTTTTCCCAAAGGGGCGTGGAGAAATACTCCCTGTGTGTCCCCTAAGGCCAAACAAAAGCTGAACCACTGATAAGACTGCAGCAAGAGAATTTTTTTTAAACTGAGATTAAGTTACCTGGAATTGATGGTTTCTGTGTATTTCACTTAAGGGTTTTTTTTTGTCTTATCTATTCACTTCATTCTTATTGTAGTTTTAAGTCATCTCATGTTCACCTTCTACATCATTGTTCCCTCTTATCTCAGGGACAAAAGACATCTCTTTGGGTCAGAGTCTACTGTCATCTCCAGACAGTCAGGAGTTTCCATAAGGTTTTGGGGATGCCTTTGAAGAGAAGTTCATTTCTAGGTTATCGATTATATGATATGAAGATAATATATATTATATATCAATTATATGATATTTAAATAATCAAGACCTTGTAACCCCCATTTTATGCAATAGTGTTTAGTTTCATGGCTTCTCATAATGACCTTTCAAAGACCATTCATCCTGAGAAGGTCGTAATGAACCTTAATTTATTTCCTTACCTTTGCACACCGTTTTAAGAACACGAAACAGCTTTCTTAGTCTATTCTTTTCTGCACCCATAAATTATTTTTGTCTGAGGTTTTAATACCCCTTGCTTACTTAGTCAGTTGGCTAGATCACATTGTAACAATATAAAAGACTGGTTCTAATATTAGTCTTATATTTTGCCAGGCACATGATCATGACCTGAAGGAATGAAGGGTTCTCCAGGCTGTTGACCAATTTCTCCTCTAGGTGAGAATGTGAGAGGGTCACAAAGGATAGAGCAAGCAACCTCTCCAGAGAAAATCACAATGCCCACTGCTCATGCTTCCTGGATGTAGAGGTGGGGACCTACAATAAATAAACAGCTCAGTGCTATGAAGTTCCTCCTCCTTAGGAGCCTGCAGGCCACCCCTAGTTGCCTGCTGTCAGGCTGCTTTTCATCCTCCCTATAGCTCTATAGGTAGAGCATTATCTCCTGCAGCCCATGGAGGAGTTGGGGAGCAGGCATGGAGGGACCTTAGGAGTCTAGAATATGCCTTTGCCCCCCACCAAATACCAGTTCCTAATGATTTCAGCCCCCAGATGCCAACCTAAGACCTGCTCACCAATGTGTCAGGTGTTGCCCCAAATCCCATTTGCATTCTAGGTCTCCCTTAAATTCTGCATGTGTGTGGGGGAAAAAAATAACTATCTCAGGTCTTTGGATCTAAAAACAAAACAAATTATAAAATCAGCAATTGCCTTGCTGACTTAGTGCAAATGTGTTAATTTTATAACTGTTTGGCCTTCAGCAAATCTCTTTATTTAAATGGTTCCAATTTCTTCATCTGCCTAATGGGTGCAATAATTCTTGCCATGTAAAGTTGTCGTAAGGATTGAATAGGACAGTCAGTGAAAGTCCCTTTGTGCAAAAAGGCCTTATTAAAAGCGATCAGAATCCTGTCTGCTGTCAATCACCTTCTCAGAGCCTCACATAATCACATTTGCAAAAGGTGAATAAGACTGATAGTATCTTCTTGTTATTTGATGCCTATTTGAGGATGTTTTGGTGAGAATTTAATCACCATGGGGGCAAAAGTACTTAGCAGATATGGGGCCATATTGCAGAAATCTCTGAGGATCAATTACTTTTGCTGGTTCAAGGTGATTTAGCTATACATCTGGAGTTACTTCCTTGGTTTGATTTGGGGAAAAAAAATGGGTCCTGGCCTAAGTAAGGAAATTAAGAACATGCCCAACTGTATTTTTCAAACCCTTTAATAGTTTTGCATTTGCATTAAAGTTAACCACGAGAATAATTCCCCTACCCTCTAGGACAGGGGTTGGCAAACTTTTCTTACAAAGGGCCAGTGAGTAAATATCATAGGCTTTTCAAGCCATACAGTCTCTGTCGCAACTACTCAACTCAGCCATTATAGTGCAAAAATAGCAAATGAGTATGTTCCAACAAAATTCTACTCACAGAATCAGGTAGTAGGCTGTATTCGTGCTACGGACCATCATCTGTTTATACCAGTTCTAGAATATGATATTCTACAAGTATTGGAAAGCTTTTGTATAAACCTAGGAAGTAATGGACCCCTTCTCCTGTCCCTCCCTGGACCCAAGGGATACAGAGCTTTGCAGAGGGACCTGGTTCGCAAACCCTCTCCATTATTCTAGTAGTATAAATGGGCAAATTAAACAAGACTACAGAAAGTCTGGTTTGAATTTGTGCCTTGTGCATTTATAGGAATCATTATGACCTGGACTGTCATGTCAGATCACCTTCCCAGAACCCTACAGACATACCCCAAGTCTCAGTTTGGAATGGGCAGATCATCAGTGCCAGCTTGTTCTCCAAGCTGGCTTGTTCCCCTGGTACGGAAAGAGTACACTTCAGAAAGTTCAAGAAGGTCTAGAACAAAGCAATGGGAATGATTAAAGCTCTGGAAAATAAGACTTGTGAAGAGCGCTCATGGTAATTACAGCTGTTCAGCATAAAAAGGAGAAAACGAAGGCTTGAAATGTGATGCACTATTATTCAGGCCTAATGCCTTCTGAGCCCCTTTCTCTGAGTGTTCCCCTCCCCAACACTCCTCCTTACTTTTCTTTTTTTCTTTCCAACTTGTTTCCAGAAGGATATGTGCTGTACCTACTGAGATAGGGAGAGTTCAAGGAATGATAAGATTCTGATTTTTTAGAAAAATCATTAGATATCAGTATTAACTCAGGGGAATACCATTTATTCTACAAATGAAGAAACTGAGACCACAGACCTTACCCACAGATGCTAGTCTCCCCAAAACACACAACTCTCTGGTGACAGAACTGGAACCAGATGCTGAGAATCCCAACTCCGGAGTCAGTGGTCTGTGTGGGGTGCCTTAGCGATCCCCCAAGCTTTCCTACTAAATAGTGACTAGCAACTTACAGTGTGTTCTCTGTACTTTATGTCTTTCTTCATTCTCACATCAGTCTGGAAGGCAGGTGGCCTTGTGTGCTGGGTTTTAATCAATGTTTCACCCGCTAACTAGCTTTAAAGGGCAATATTTACCCTCTCTGAACTTCCATTTTCATTATAGAACACCACGATTCTTACCTCGTGACGGGTAAGAGAAGCCATGAGGCATGCTAACATACCGTATGAAACTAGAAAGTGTCTCCTAGCAGAGTTACCATTTCAGATTCACAGAAAAATCGTGAGACTCAGAGAAATCCAGTGACTGTCCAGGTTTGGGAGGCTAAGCAGTGACAGGCTGTGGACCTGCCTAAGCAGCCCTTCTTCTTCACTGGTGGGTCCTGCTTTAGTCTTGTTACCTCCTTCCTGGGAGCAGGCCAGGGGCAGATGCATGCTGACTGATGTGTGTGAAAGATCCCTAATCTGATTTCCAGTTTGCTAGTTCTTGTAGATCCTTGCCTCGTACTAAATCTACTCATCTGTGTGTTCTTTTGGAGTATGGGAGCCCAGGTTTAAATCTAGACCATCAGACTCTAAATCCCTGTTTTTAATTTTTTTTTAATTGAGACATGATCAATATTCAATAAATTGAATTTCTTTAAAGTGTGCAACATGCTAAGTTTTGACATATGTACACACCTTTGAAATCATCACCACAATTGAGATAATGAATCTATCAACCCCTCAATTTTTTCTGTCCCTTTTTTTCATGTCTCCAAACTGCACATCTGTACCTCACTACCCCCTCCCCCACTACCAGGCAGCCACCAACCAGGCAGCTTTCTGACTCTATAAAATCATTTGCATTTTCTAGAATGTCATATAGATGGAATCACACAGCACATGACTCTGTTTTGTCTGGCTTCTTGCGCTTCACATAATTACTTTATGATTCATCCTTGTTGCATCAATAATTCATTCTTTTATATTGATGAGTAGAATTTCATTATATGGATAGAAGCAGTTTGTTTATCCCTTCACCTGTTGATGAACATAAGGGTGTTTCCAGTTGGGGCTATTATAAATAAAGCTTATATGAACATTACTTATCATTATTTATAAGGACATTTGTTTTTCCTGCTTTTAATCACAAAACCACCATAATGCCTACCTGTGTTTGAAGTAGACTTAATATGCCTTAGGAGAACTGAAAAACGGTGGCCTTGCCTGATACTCCTTTCTTGAAATTGCAGGTTATCCAGGAGAGAGCTCGGTGGTTGCATGTTCTTGCTTCCTTCCTGTAGTAGCAGCAGCAGGATGAAAGCCCCTTATGTCCTCTGTGCTCACATGTGGAAGTTTCTATGGAGTAAGAGAAAGTAACAGGGAAAAAGCGCGGGGTTACTGGAATTTGCTTTACTGGAAAGCAGAGCCCAATCTACCTGTCAAGGATTTCAACCTGATGTGTTTTCAGCACAGTTATTGGTGATGAATGGCCAGTCCCAACCACATTACCTGCCAACAGTTAACGCGAAAGCACCAACGACTTCGGCAGGAAATGAGATCCCCGGATGTTCCCAGAGTCAGCCAGACAATTCATCTGATTTACATCCATCGCATTTCAGAGAACTAAAATTTCATCTGCTGCTTCTAAGCATTCATTTGAGGGGTGAAACCACATTACTTTAAGTGAAACTTATCAGTCAAGATGTTTCTAAAATACACGGTAGCTAACCAGGATGGAAAGACAGTATAAGAACCCAGATATCACAGATATTCCAAGACAGAAGGACGCGTCAGACAGGCCCACAGACACGGGGAATAAGAAACAGACTGCTTGGTCTAAAGCTCTGCTCAGCACAGAACATAGGGATGGGATAAGTGTCTGAGACCTCAGTGATAAAATCAAAAGTCCAGATGGCAGGAGAAGATGAGAGATTGTTCCCAAAGCAGGAAATGAAGTATTCTTGGAGATTGAAAAGAAAAAAGCAATGGTAGTTCTGTAATTTATTTATTTGTATTTATTTTTATTTTATTTTAGTCTCTCCTGTAGGATTTACAGAGCCTAGTATGATACAAAGAAGAAAGGAGCAATGTCTACAGAGTTGAACAGAAAATTAACTGTGGCTACAAAACTCGTAGCTCATAGAAGGGGTGAAAGAGAACAGCCTGCAGAGGATGAGCCTGAGAGGTGCCTGTCGGTCCTTCTAGCATGGAGTTCCAGAGTCCTAGAGTGGCCATCTCATTATTTAGGGAGTCAGTGATTGTACCGGATGCCAACACATTTACTTCTAATATTTCCAGTTAGAAACTTCTAATATTTATGTTAGAAATCCACAGACAATTATTTCTTACTCTGAGGTTATCTTAAAATCTGCTTCCTAGTCAGGTGTGGTGATGCACGCTTGTAATCCCAGTACTTGGGAGGCTGAGACAGGAGGATCACCAGCCTCAGCTACCTAGTGAGGCCCTCTGCAACTTAGTGAGACCCTGTTTCTAATAAAGAGTGAAAAATAGGGCTGGGGGAATAGGTCATAGATAGAAGACCTCTGGGTTCAATTCCCAGTACCACAAAAAAAAATTTTTTTAAACCAAATCTGCTTCCTAAGGCACTACTGTCTATGGTTGCAAACACAGATGTCAAGTCAATTTGGGGGAAAATGTTTAGATAGGTCTCAACTGCCGTGAGCCATTCTGAACAGGCTTGGTTTTCCTTAAGATGACTGTGAGTAGTGGCAGTCAGAGATGGGAAAGGCCAAGATTTGATTGCTTATCTATGGAGATCAATAGCAAATGAGAGTCGTGGTTGCCCTAAATTATGTCCATGTTCTGGCCAACCTCTAGCTGACTTACTAGATAATCCTAAATAACTCAAATTCCAAAATCTCTTTTATTTTTAACAAACCTTTTTGGTGAACCTACTGTGTGTAGGTAATACACAGATGAAAGGTATTGACATGAACAGGTTCAATGTGGGAGGTATGTGAATTACAGCCCTAGTAGAAAATAGAATTGGATTCAAATGAAAATATTTCAATTGAAGAAACTACTTACACAGGAATTGTCAGGGCTTAGTGAACAAATAGGGATGTCCAGGAATCCAAAGACGCACAGCTGCGTGGCATGGCAAAAGCTGGTTATAAAAGGAAGCAGCAGACACGGAGACTCAAAGGGAGAAGATCAAAGACAGGCCAAGCCCTCTTCCCTCCTGCCTCTCTTCTCCCCTCTCCAGTCTCTTGCTGATGCTTCTCATTGGCCAATCCCAACCTGAAGCCGACCATGAGGAGTTTGCAGCAGTCAGCTTCCTGGGACACAGAGCAGGGTAGAGAAAAAATAGTCCTGGGTGGGTGGGGAAGTGGAACGAGTAGAGAAAGCCAGGGAAAACTGCCCTTTTGCCCCTCGACATCTGTTCTTGCTTTTCATTCAATAAAAATTATCAGCCTGGAAGACAAAGGAAAGAGTTCAATCAGCTACCATATTGTCACGAGGTGATGTCAATCAGAAAGAGTAACTTTCCTAAGTGACACATCTGCCTGGTACTTAAATCATTAATGGTGGCCATTTCCAGAAATCTTTACTTAAGGTAGGAGGAAAAGTTAAAAAATAAAATCAAGCAATGCAAAGTATGTGTACTTGCTGTATTTACCACTTCTATACATAGTCACAAGACCTAAGTCTAATAAGCATATCTTTCCTCTTCTACTACCCATTCTTTATCTTTATCCTCTGCTATCTGCTTGGGACTTCTTATTTGGTAGGGACCCACTTCGTGATTGAAGGATCCAAGTCCTCAATTGTTCGATATTAATCCAGTTGTTGAAGTTTTCCATTTATTTTTGGACTTGGGAGTGGCAAGAGGGAGCCTCATGTATCATCGGGGCTCCAGACTCAGCCCTGCTTGTTTCTAATGTATGATTGTGCAGCTCGCGTTGCGGTCCTTTTGTTGGTCTGATACATCTGGAAGCTACCTGAAAGCAAGCGTAAGAGATGCAGTCTCCAAGTGTTGGCCTTCTGGGATACAGAACAGAGCATAGAAGGGAGGAGAATGGGAAATATTCAGAACAGATATATCAATGCTGGATAATGCTGGCCTGGACCATTCTTGTGCAATGGAGGAGTCTGGGCTCAGCTCTGGTCTACAAAGTCAAAGGCTCTGTCTGAAACAGAATGAAGTGCTGGTTGAGGCATGGATACAAGAGGTCAGTGGCTCTGATATGTGGGTGACATCTACCTAATCAGGAAGCATTGCTTGATCACTATACCAAGTTACTATTGTCTTGAACAAAGCAATTATCATATAATGATATTTTCATTTATCACACACCTATTCTATGATACATCCTATAATAATTGTAATGAAATATATTAAGAGCTCACTATTTGCTGAAGGTTTTTACAACTTGCAAATTAATGTTCCAAATACATCTGTTTGATCCAAATACATGTGTCTCATCTAAGGTTCAGAAATGATGGAGCCAGCATACCATGGACTGAAGCCATGAGTGGACATAAATCTTTCCTTCTCTAAGTTGATTTTCCCAGTATCCCAAAGTCCTCTGAGTTCCAGACCCCGCCCTACTTGCTCCTAATCTATGGTCATGCGGCTCTCGTGGTCCTCTTATTGGCCAGATACCCCTGCGAGCTACCCGAAGGCACGCCCAAGAGATGCAGCCTCCAAGTGCTGGCCTGGCAAAAGCTAGTTACAGAAGAAAACAGCAGATAGATGACTGTTTGATCCATTTTTCAGACAAGAAGCTGAGACTTGGAAATTAAGTCCCCTGCCCTAGAAAAGAAAGCGAGTAAAAGACAAAGAGAAGATTCAAATCTGGAATATCTGATGTAAAAATCTACATTCTCTTAACCCTTACTTCATGATGCTGGCTTTAAGTTTCGTTGCACCCTGCAAGGGAATTATTATCTCCATTCAATGGGCGAGGAAACAGATGGAGAGAGGTCTAGTAGCATTCCTTTATTACACAGCTAGTGAGGAGAGGAGGCTGGGGATGCCAGACCCCCTCACTCCTAAACCCAGGTGCTCTCCATTTCTACATAATGTTTGCTTATGCTATAGCAAGTTAATAGGGGAGGAACAGAGAAGTGGCTGAAGATCTGAGGGGAGGAAGCCAGTGGCACAGCAAACAGATACCTGGTGAGGACTTCCAGGCATGGAGCTGTGTGCCAGTATGACAGGGCTGGGTAGCCTCAGAGGCAGATCCAGCAGAGATGTGAGCTGGGGGTGGAACAGAGGTGTGAAAGGTTTCACACCCAGTTGCTGATCACTTTTTGTTTGTCTTAAGTAGAGACTTTCTTGAACTCTAAATGCAATGGCAGATTTTTTTTTACAAAAGAAAATTAAAAAGAAAAAAATTACGAAAATCACATGTCTTTTAAATCCATGCCTTTGCCCCTGCTATCACCACCCGTACAAAAGAGAAATAGAGCAGTTCAGTTCCTGTTGGTGAGTTGCCATGGAGACAGCTCCCACGTGGTCTCCCGGCATGACTCACCACTGCAGGAGTCTCCAAACTTAATTATTTATTAATAGGCTTTTACCAGGGCAGTCTCCAGAGGTGGAACATCTCGTTTCCAAGGCTGGGACCGTGGTGAGAAACAGAGGCAGAAAATACGATGCAATTACAAAGAATTAATTACAACCTCTGTAAACTCACTCACAAACATGCCTTTGGATAAACTGTGGTGGGATTTGAGGGCACTCAGGTGTCTGGGGAAAGAAGGAAAATGATCAGTGGGTCTCCAATAATCCTTTCTCCTATGACACTGAAAGGAAGAGTCCCCTATACCTCTCCTTCCATGCATTAGTTGTTCTAGATGGATTGGTAAATTGCAAATCCTAGGAAAACATATATAATTAATATAAAAATAAAATATACAATTATAAATTACATATGTATGTATATGGTATATATAATGTTTCAATCATTGTACACCTCGCTGAGCCTAGCATAATCATATTGAACTTGCTAAAGTAATTCATTAATAGTGAGGTATTTAGAAATAATATCAGTGGGAGCCGGGTTGGGGGCACACACCTGTAATCTCAGTATTTAAGAGGCTGAGACAGGAGGATCACAGGTTCGAGGACATCCTCAGGAACTTAGTAATGCCCTCAGCAAATTGGCAAGACCCTATTTCAAAATAAGAAATAAAATAGGGCTGGGGGTGAAGCTTGGAGGTAGAATACCCTTGAGTTCAATCCCTAGTACCACAAAAAAAAAAAGAAAAAGAAAGAAAAAAAAGAAGTATTATCAGTGATACTGGAGATAGGCCTTACTGGGAAACATGTGATTCCTTGGGTACCTATTTACATAATTGTATATGACTTTTTTCTTTATATTTAAATCTTTTTTTTTGCGGTACCGGGGATTGAATGCAGGGGCGTTCTACCTCCGCACTACGCCCCCGGCCCTATTTTTTATACTTTATTTTGAAACCAGGTCTCACAAAGTTGCGGAGGGCCTCACTAAGGAGAGAGAGAGAGAAAGAGAGAAAGAGAGAGAGAGAGAGAGAGATGAGGCTGTCCATGAACCCGGATCCTCCGGTCTCCGCCTCCCAAAGTACTGGGATTACAAGCGTGCGCCACCATGCCCGGCTTATTTAAATCTTTTGAATGGAAATATAATGGGAAAAGCAGGAAAGCAGTTGATTAACTTTTATTTATTGGTTTATCCATTCTTTCATTCATTCAACTACATAACTACTTATTCACAGCCAGGTATGGCGGTGGTTTCCTCTAGACCCAGTACTTGGGAGGCTAAGACAGGAGGATTGCAGGCTCAAGGCCAGCCTCAGCAACTTAGCAAGACCCTGTTTCAAAATTTAAAAAGGGCTAGGAGTGTAGAATGCCTCTGGGTTCAATCCCTAGTATGACTAGTACAATTAAAAGAGAGAGAGAGAGAGAGAGAGAGAGAGAGAGAACTACTTATTCACTCTTACCAGGAATCAAATGTTGGTTTGAATATCACACAGTGCTTGGCTTTAGGTTGTGTCAGTCTAATTAGATACATGAGACATGTACACCAGGTCTCTAAATTCATGGTAAATGATTATTAATTATCTTAAGAAATACATACATAAAAGGGTCTAAAATAGCAAGATATACAACTATGTCACAATGAAGTCATAGAATGAGTAGGGATGCTTTGTGACTGAGATTGAATTAGTTGCCCACTGAGATTACTCCTAACTCTAAAAATTTGAGTCTATGTAGGGTAGTCAACTCATTTTGATGTTAGGTTGTGTGAATACCACACAAAAACTCATCTCAGTTCAACTGTTGGTTTTTCTTATATCTATTGTTGCATGACAGATCTACATGCTCTGTATTAGCTTTTTGTCGCTGTGACAAAATACTGGGAAAATCCATGTGGAGGAAGAAAGATTTACTATGACTCAGAATTTCAGAAGTTTCAGTCCATGGTATGCTAGTTCCATTGTTTCTGAACTTAGATGAGACAGAACACCATGGCAGAAGGGAGTGGCACAGCAAAGCCACAAACCTCATGGCAGTCAGGAAGCAGAGAGACAGAGGCAGGAAGGGGCCCGGAATCAGACACACCCTTTTGGGGCTCACTCCCAGTGACCTATGCCCTCCAAGTACTCCCCACCTGTTATACTTCCCATGACCTCCCAATAATGCCATCAAGTTATTAGCCTCTCAATGGACTAATCCATCGTTGAGATCAGAGCCCTCATAATCCAGTCACTTCCCAAGAGCCCCACCTCTGGACATGGCTGCACTGGTGACCAATCCTTCAGCATGGAAGTCTCTGGGGGACATTCCAGATCCAAATGGTAACATGCCATAACTGTTAGGGATATGGTTGGGGGATGTATTAGTCTGTTTTCCATTATTGTAACAAAAACACCCAAGGCTGGATAATTTGTGAAAAAAAGAGGCTTATTTTGTTCAAAATTTTGGAGGTTCAAGAACACAGCACTACGGTCTGCTTGGCTTTGATGAGGTCCCCCTGGGCTGTGTCACATAGCAGATGGCATCTTGGCGGGAAGAATGAGTGGCAGGGAGAGGTTATATGGTGAGGCAGGAAGTCTTGAGTTGGAGAGCTGCCTGGCTTGCTCTTTTATTACAATGCTTTCAGGAGAACTAACCAGGGTCTCACAAGAACTATCTTAATCCCTTCTGAGGGCAGAACCCTCAATAACTCAATAACCTCCCACCAGGCCCCATCTCTTAAAGGTCCCACCACCTGTACATCACCCCAGTGAGGGTCAAACCTCCAACATGTATGCATTTGGGGGACACCTTCCACCTTATCCAAACCAGAACACAAGGGTTCAGTTTGCCCTTTAGCATTCTGAAATTTAAAATTCTATCCTCTTCTTATGGATAATTCTATCCTCTTCTTCTATCCTTATCTTATGAACTTGAGTCTGGATTATGAGCAGATACATGCAGAGCACTCTACTGCATTTTAGAGCCAGAAAGCCTTGCAGGAAAGACAATAAAAAAAGTCATTGTCTCTTGGTTGTTTATTATATATCAACCTTTACATACATTAGGTCTAATTCCTAAAATACTACAAGATAACTGCTCTTTTTTGTCAATGAAGAACTTAGGCTTGAAAATATTAATTAACAGGTCTGATATCCCAGAGCTTGTTAGAGAAGCTGGAGTGTGGGGGAGTAGACAATTGTCTCTAACCCCAAAGTCAGCATTTGTTCAACAGGATACTGTGATTCAATCTACTCCCAATTCCCTAGTTTCATAGTTAAGGAAATTAAGACTTAGAAATTTGAGAAAATCCCATATTCGTTTCTGATCAAAAGATCTTAACAAACCAAGAAGAGTTTGATCAAGAACCTGATCTAAAATTAATATACATCATCGTAATTAACAGTAAGCCTTTAAAATAAATCTCATTGAAGTCAGGAATGTTACAAAGATTCATGTAATCACAGCTATTATATAACATTGATCTAAAATTTTGGTGACAGAAATGAGAGAAGGGAAGATTAAATAGAGTTACAAGAAACAGTAGAGGAGGAAAGGTTCATAATTGATTTCTTGGTAAAACCAAATGAAACAAATAAAAATCTTAATAAAGCAAATATCAGAATTTGGAATGTTAGGTAGTTTCATGTTAACAGTGACAGCTAAGGAAATACAAAGGATCCAAAATTGATAAAATAATTTTTAAAAAGTAGAATAAAGTTAGAGGACTTAATCTTCCTGACTTCAGAACTTTTACACAGCTTCAGTGAATGGATATTGGCATAAGGATAGACATACAGATTAAAACAACAAAATTGAGAGTTCAGAAATAAACTCCTATTTTTATACTCAAATCACTTTTCACAAGGGCATCAGGACAATTAAATGGGGTAAAGCATAGTCTTTCCAACTAAAGATTCTAAGATAGTTGATATCAATGCAAAACAATGAAGTTGGCTCCCATCCTTACATCATACAAAAAGATTAACTCAAAAATGGAGCCCAGACCTAAATGTAAGAGTTAAACTATAAATCCCATAAAAGAAAAAGACATATATCTTCTTGATCTTGGATTAGTAAAATCCTTCTTAAATAGGACACCAAAGCACAAAAGAAGAAATGGATAATTAAACTTCAAAAAATATTTTTAAATGTGTGTTGCAAATGATACACTCAAGAAAATGAAAAAAATACACACAAAATGAGAGAAAATACTTGGAAATCATATATCTAATGAGGAACTAGTATCCAGAATATATTAAAAACAGTTATAATCCTGGAATATAAAAGGAAATAACCTGATTTTTTTTAAATGCAAAGGATTTTGAATAGACATTTCTCCAAAGAAAGTAAATGGCCAAAAAAATCACATGGAAAAGATATTTAACATACTTAACCATTAGGAAAATGCACACTAAAACCAGAATGAAATACCCTTCCAATCCCACTAAGATGGTATGATAACGAGAAATTGCAACCCTTATGTATTGCTGGTGAGAGTGTAAAATCATGTGGCCCCTTTAAAGATGAAGTGGCAGTCTCAGAACACCAAATATATACTTACCATATGATTCAGCAATTCCACTCCTAGGTATGTACCCCTCAAAAACAAACACATATATAAATAAAACTTTGCTCATGAGTGTCCCTAATAGTATTATTCATAATAGTCGAGAAGTGAAAATACCCCCAAATTTCCATTCACTGATGAATGGATAATCAATATGGTATATGCATACAAGGCAATATTTATAGGCAATAAAAGGAAATAATATATTAATACATATAGTAACGTGGATGGACCTTGAAAATATTTTGCTAAATGAAAGAAACTAGTATAAAAAGACCACATATTATATCATTCCATTTATAGTAAATGCCTATATAAATAGGCAAATCTATAGATACAAAAGTAGATGAGTTGCTTTCAGGGCCTGGGGACTTCTGAGGGGAAGCTGGTAATTTATGTTCCAAATGTCAATCATGGTGATGGTTGCACAAATCTATGAATACACTAAAAACATTGAATTACACACTATATGAGTTATTTTTATTAAATATAAATTATAGCTCAATAAAGGTGTGTTTTAAAAAACAACAGCTTGTGTGTATATTTACATATATGCAATAATTTGAAATATTAACTAAAACATCTCACTCAAAATAAACCACCAAGTAAATGCTTATAATACACGAAATAAATATACAAATCTATTCATTATTTCTTTCTTTTATCAAATATTTGTTGAGAACCTATTTTGGTCCATACATAGACCTATGGTTTTGATGTGCACCAGTTAAACAAAACAAATTCTTCTTTTATATTAAAAAAATAGCCTACAAAACTCCACTGAAGGGTATTACATGTTCCTAGACAGAAATATGTAAACTTATAAACATACCTATTTTCCCCAAATGGTGTATATATTTCAGTAGTTTCAATACAATTTTTTGGAAATATGACAAAATAATAAAAAATTTACTGAGTCAAATACATCCATGATAAAAATACACCCAATAAAATAATAATTTATATCTGCTTCCTTAACAGGATGAATTATATATACCACAGCTCCAAATCCTACATCATTTTTAGTAGTAAAACATAAAAGCTTTCTGACTAAAGTTGGAAAAAGATAAAGGTATGCACTATGCTCAGAACTATTCATCATTGTGTTGGAGGTGTGAGCAATAAAATTAGACAGGAACACAATTAGAGCCTTGAGAGTTGAAAAGGAAGAAATAGTTATTCATATTTAATGATGACGTGATTAATTTTCTGGAGAGCGGAAAAGAATCCATGGAATACCTACAATGAACAGAAATAAAATTAAACATTCAGTTTATAATATCTACATACAAAAAGCAAGAATATTCAAACATACAACAAAGCTATCTGGAGATGACACTTTTATAATAGGGAAAAAAGTTTTAAAATGTGCAAAATTTATAAGAGGAAATTTGTGAAACACTCATGAAGGACACAAAAGTAGAATTGAACAAATAGTAAAACATACCATCTTCTTGGAAGGACATTTAGCATTATTAAGAATGTATGATCTGTAAGTATCTATAATCATAATAGGACCCCATTTAAAAAATAACAAACTTGTGTTTTTTTCTGGAGCCAGACAAGTTAATTATAAAGTACATTTGTAAAAACTAAGAGCAAATGTAGCTAAAGCTTCTCTAAGATTTTATGAGTAAAGCCCTTGTGGAAAAAAAATGTTGTGAAATAGACACACTAGCATAAAAAATTTAATATGTATCTTATACTCGGGGGGAAAGCTGAACTTCTTGATAAATGGTAATGTAATTCATGAATAACCAAATAAAATTTTGGTTTATTCATCAATCACATACCAGAGAAATTCAAAATGAACCAGAGATTTAAAGGTGAAAAATAAAATCTTACGGATAATGGAAGAAAATATAGATTAATTATTTTTTGATGTAGAAATGGAGATAGTTTGCCTATTAGGATTCAAAAGTCCAGATTCAGTAGGGGAAGTTTGATATATATGTATGTTTAGTTCTCTAATATATATATAGTCTATATAGTCTATATAATACATGTGATATGTGACTGTATGATATAATATACAATGATATAATATTATATATAAAATTGTTGCAAGTACCAAACCAGATTGAAATTTGCTTGAAAAATTACATCAAAGGAGTCAATAATCTTGATATAAAAAGAACTTCTAAAAAATAAAAAATATAGATAAATTAGCAATGAATATAAAGACATTGTATATCACTCTATACCCCAATATGATGTAATAATTACAATGCACCAAATTAAAAAAAATAAACTCAAAACCAAATGATCCTTAACCTATGAAAAGGTATTCAATTTTACTCATAGTAAGAAATATGAAAACAAAAGCTGTACCAAATTGCCATTACTTTTCTTTCAGATCATCAAAATCCAAAAGGTTGACAAAACACACTATTGGTGAGACTTTGAAGATTATACACCCTTGTATATTACCAATGTAGATGTAAATTTTCAAGGCTGGGGACTACAGGGTGGGAAGAAAACACGAGAAGACTACTGAGAGCAAGTGCTACAATTGAACAGTCAATGCCTATTAAAGTTACAGTTATCTGTCAGGACTAAAAGGTATATAGATGCAACAACATTAGGATTTAGAGATCAGACCAGTTACTCCATCAGAAGAAAATACTCAATGACCAACTCTAGCAAACAGATTCCTCAGAATAGAGATCTCAAGGTAGGAGAAATGGGAGAAGAGAGAAACATGTGGTGAGCAATGAGCCTTGGTTTACACATTTATATCTAAATGAACAATGACAGATTCTCTGGTAATAGAGCACTAATGTGGTTTATTAAAATAGAAGGAACATCTGCAAGGAAAATTATAATAGTTTACATCTGAACATAATTAATTGGCTCTGTGAACTCAGAGGTGGGAGGCAGGACAAAAAGAGTTATTAAAACTCTTTCATTGGTGCATTATAATATCACATCATAATGTAGTGCATAGTAATAGTGACATACATGCATAATGTGGGTGAGGGTTGAACAGAAATAAGAAAAAACAAGGAGAAAGGGAAGATAGAAGTATTCTAAGATCTCATCTCAAAGAAGAGTGAGGAGGTGGGAGGCTCATAGAAATATGTGGTATAGAAAAGGCTTGGAATCATACTGATAAATAAGTAGGGTCTGATTATTAAGTCTTTGGAAATGAAAAGTTACCAGTGAGAATATGGAGGAAAATATACCATGTGATGTGTGCATGTATGTTTGTATCACTTTGAATCTCATTATGATGTTTAATGACATTGTACCAATAAATGCATTTTAAAAATACTGCAAATGTACCAGAATTTCCAAATTAAAAAGTCAAGTAGTAGAATGAATATCAACTTCAGAAAGCTAGTGGGGAAAAATAGTGTTAAAAAAAAGGAACTCACTAACGACATTAAGTAGTAGATATAAAGATGGAAGGAAAAAATGAATATATGTATCTAGGAATGGATTCAATTATTCCTTATGAAGTAAGTGATCAATAGGATGAAATATTAGGTTAAAACATGTTAGTTATTTTTGAAAGGTACATTTAAAAGTTAAGAAATAAAGGACAAAAAGAGATACTAAACAAATGATTAAACAAACAAGAGCAAAACAGATAATATTAAAGTGGAATTTAAGATTAAAAATAAGAAAGGGACATAATGCAATGATAATAGATTCTACTAAGTTAGAAGATACTAGTATCTATCATAAACACAAATGTGGTAAATACTATAACAGCTAAATATATATATCTATTAGAAAATCAAGAATAATTTGGTTAGCATCCAATATAACAAAAGATTTCATTACATTTACTTTGAAATTAGATCTAGCAGGTGAAAAATTGCTAAGGACATGAAGAAATTTAGTTGTACTATTAATACTTTAATTTAATAAAATAGATTCATATATTCCTAAAAAACATACATTTTTGTAAGTCTAAATAACATTCACATAAATTGACCTGAACATGATTAGAAATATTTGATAGGCCACATGCTCTGATTGAAAATCCGGGAAGTTAAATGTAATATGTAAAATATAACCAAAATAATCTCTCCACATAAGAAACAAACTAACTTTATTTACTCTTGAGTCAAAGAGTAAATAAAACCTGACAATATGAACTATCCAGAAAGCAATGAAAGACTGTTAACAAAAAACATAAAACTTAGCATAATATATAATTTACATTTTGATGAATTTATAAAAATAAAAACTAAAGTAGTAGATATGACTTATCTCATTATTTTAGAGAAAGAACATCAAAAGAACAGTGAAACAACAACCTAACCTACAGAGACTAGGAAAGAAGTATAGGGAAAAAATAGCCAAGTATCCCATGATCTTACTTATTTGTGAAACCTAAAAATGTTGATCACATAGAAGACAGAAGTAGAATCATGGGGTAGGATGGGGAATGGTTGATCCACAGGTACTAATTATAGTTACATAAGAGAAATAAATTCTGGTGTCCTGTTGCACAGTAGGATGACTATTAATAACAATAATATAATGCATATTTCAAAAAGAGGTAGAAGATTTTGAGTGTTCTTACCATAAGGAAAAGATAAATGTTGAGGAGATAGATATGTTTACCCTAGTTTGAATATTGTACAATGTAAATATGTATCAAGCCATCACATGGTACTCCCGCCCCGTAAACATGTACATTTTTATGTTAATTAAAAGAAAGGGAAAAGAAGCTAGACCTAATTTAAAAATACTGAAAAAAAGTATCTTTAAAAAGATTAGGGAAATTGAAAGGCTGTTGCTTGAAAAGACCATAAAATACTTCATGAGCTGAATGAGAAATCTAAAAAATAAGCAGGGGGAAGAGTGTGAGGAGAAGGAAGAGAAGGAGAAAAGAGATAAATAAAATACAAAACTAAGGAGTATAGAGGTGTTATTACAAGCACACTGGCTTAGGACAGATTAAAAAGATAAGAGAATACAAACAAAACATTTGAAGTCCTAGAAAATAACAGATTATTTCCTAGTAAAACATAAAGTATTAAATTGATCCAGAAAGAAGGGGAAACTTGAAGTGATTGAGTACTACAAAAATGGGAACAAACAATGGGAAAACAATTTACATACACGACAGGGAAAAAAAACACCAATGGAGTCACAGCTAAATTCGATCTGTTCTTTAAGGGAAGGATTATTACAACATTGTCAAACTATTGTACACCATCAAAAAAAAAATTTAAAAGTTCTCCCAAGTCATTTTGAGAAAGTCTTTTTCACTTTCATTTCAAAATTAAAGTAAGTCTATTCTTAAAAAGGACATGAATTCCACCATGAAAAGGTGTAAAATAATGATACATGCTACAGAATGCATGACCTCAACAACATTAGGTCAAATGAAAGAAGCCAGACACAGAGATTGGTGCAAAGTGCTCGTAGAAAGCAAATCTACAGACACAGGAAACAGATTACTGGTTGCCCGTGTTGGGCTGGAAGCAGAAATTTGCTGCAGGTGAAAATCTTCTGTTTTCCCTCCAGTGCTGGAGATTGAATCCCGGGCCTTTCTTGGGAGAGGCAAGCGCTCTACCTCTTACATCTACATCCCACAAGGGATCTCTCTGAGTTGATGGAAGTGTTTTAAAACAGGATTGTAGCAATGGTAGTACAACTCAACATTTACTGAAAAACTTTGAATTGTATATTTAAAATGGGTGAATTTTATGGTATGTGAATTGTAACTCAATAAGACTCTTTCATTATAGGAAGTGAGTATCAGATAAAAAATCAAGACCATTCTTCATGAATATACAAAAACCTAAAAAAATTTAAATAAAATATTAAGTAATAGATTTCATGAGGGTATCATCATATTCTGTGGAGAAGCATTTCTTCCAGGAAATCAAATGATAACAATCACAAGTGATTCCTTAAAAAACAAAATAAGAATAAAATACATTAATTAATTTTATCAACAAACTGCAGCAAATATTTTCAATCACAAATTATTACCACCATTTCAATTTAAATCAGTAGTAAGGATTCCATTGTTAGAAAATATTTTCCTCAAATTCTAGAAATGCAATAAAGAAAAGAAATTAAAACTGGGCGTAATGGTGCATGCTTGTAATCCTAGTACTTGGGAGGCTGAGGCAGGAGGATTGCAGGTTTGCGGCCAGTCTCAGTTACTTAGTGAGGCCCTCTGCAACTTAGTGAGCCCCTGTTTCAAAAATAAAGAATAAAAAATAAGACTGGGGGTGTAGCTCAGAGGTAGAATGCCCCTGGGTTCAATCCCCAGTACCATAAAAAAGCTATTAAAATAATATAAGGAAAATAGCGGTAAACATTTATCTTATAGATAAAATTAATTATACCTAGAAAACTCAAGAGCCTGCAATTAAAAAACAAAGTTTTTTTTTTTAAAAAAGGCCTTTTGCTGATTTAATAAATAGGCACCAGGAAATTGAAGAACCAAAATTCTATTCACAATGGTAAAAAAAAAAAGAACAATAAAATCCTGGGACTGAATGTAATAAGAAAGAAATAAAAATATTTTATAAATAAAGTTTCTATAAAAACTTTTAAAGGCTATAAATCAAAACCTGAACAAGGAAAAGGACATGAAATGGTTGATAAATTTCATAAAAGTGTCAATTCTTCTGAAATCAAAGCATTATTTAATATAACACCAATTATAATCTCAATATATCTTTCTTTTTGAAATTGGATAAAATTATTTTAAGAATTTATATGAATAAAAAATGCCAAGAAAAGCATGTAAGAAAAACAGCAAGGTAAAACTTGGCTTACATCAAGGATCATCCAAAATATCCCTTCCAATCAGCTCATCATAGTATTGGTATATAAATAGACACACAGGTTATGGTAAAACATTGTAAAATCCTGAACTATATTTGAGCAGAAATGATAATTTAATAAATAATAATAACGGTAGTATTTGAACCAATTAGAGAGCACAGATTGCTTATAATTGTTCCAGGTATAACTAGCTATCTTTCCAGAAGGAAGAATAGTCAATCCCTCTCTTACCCAAACACAAAGTAATGCTAGAAGGGTTAAAGATTAAATAAAAAATTAGTGAGACAGTAAAACATTAGAAAAGAAATATTCTGGGTATTCCATGAATTACTTAGAGTGAGTGCAAAGCAAAACTCTATGTTTATGGACCAGAAAAATGTTTTTAAACTTTGCATGTGAAAATATTCTATAAATAGCGAATAGAAAACAATGATGGATCTGGGGAAATAATTTAACATAACTGATATAAGAGCCATTTTATAGGAAGAGCCTTTTTAAACATCCCCACAGAAAAATTAGCAAAGACGATGAAGAAGCAACGCACAAAAAAGCAATTCCAAATGGCCAACAAATATTAAAATCCTCAACCTCACCAATGAGAGAATGCAAATTAAAGTAATGGGCTATCCCTTTATGCCCATCAGACTGGCAAAGTAACACCTCTTGCTGGCAGGGATACAGAGGATAGAGGTATTTTAATCTATTGCTGGTGGAAATGTGCATTATAATAGCTTTTTCTGGAAAGCAATCCGGCAATATCTGTTAAGGTGAAAGTATCCTTTGACCCAGACATTCCCACTGTGGGAACCTATCCCAGAGAAATAAATACACCAGAAGGAAAGGATACATGTACAAGGGTATTTATTGCACCATTGTTTATTTTGCCAAAACCCGGAAGCTGAGTGAATTTTGATTAGTGGAGAAATGGTTGATGTTGTGGATATTACAAAACACTATGCAGCTTAGTACTATATCACTTGACTTGGAGCAATTTCCATGATGTATTGCATTGCTATGTAGAAAAAGCAGGATGCCTGAAGGTAGGTACAATATGCTCTCATTTTAAAATGAAATATATAATAAATAAAAATAAAACGAAATATATACATAAAGCATACACATATGCAGATACATTATGTAAATGTCTATCTATCTATCTATCAATCATCTATTTATCTGTATTTGATTGGATAAAAATGTGAGATTACACCAACCAGCTTGTTGAAATTGATCACCTGAGAGTAGCAAGGGGATATGATGTAGGTAGAAGGATATAGGGAAGGGGATGGGAAGGAACAAAGCCAAAGTGAAAAATAAGCTGGGCTCAGTGTCACATGCCTGTAATCCCAGTACTTGGGAGACCGAGACAGGAGGGTTTGAGGCCAGCCTCACCAACTCAGTGAGACTCTCAGCAACTTAGTGAGATCCTGTTTCAAAATAAAATAAAAAAAAATAGGGTTGGGAGTGTAGCTCACAAGTAGAATGCCCCTGAGTTCAATCCCCAGTACCACCAAAAAAAAAAAAGGAGGGGTGGTGGTGGTGTGAGTGGGATACAAATAAAACCCAGCGTTTGTGATTTGATCTTATCTGTGACAGACTCTGAGGTGGCCCCAAATCATCCCCTCTCTTTCAGTAGTCATACTCTGTACAATCTCCTACCCAGAGTATGAATGGGCCTGTGACTTGCCTCTATCAATAGTATATGGCAAAAGTGATGGAATGTCACACTTTCTTCTGTTGACTCCCCCTTACTGACTTTAGAGAAATGAGTCGCCACATGGCAAGGAACTAAGGGTGGCTTCTAAGTGAGTCAGCAAGGATCCAAGTCCTGACTGTAACTGCAGCAGAGAAGTGAGGCTTTCCCCACATGAGCCTTCAAATGAGACCACAGCCTCTCAACACCATGGCTGCAGGTCAGCAGGGGAGCTGGACAAGCTGTACCTGGACCCCTGCCTGACCCACAGAAACTGAGCAATTGCAAATAAATGTCATAAAAAGCAGTGGTATGTATCATTTAACCATTTATATCAATCGTATGTCTTTGTGTATTTTAATGGAGAAAAACTAATCACAACTAACCTTTATTGGAAGCCAACAATTCTCTAAAACTACTTTATTACATGGTGCAATATAACCTCAGAAGATATTCTGAGTGAAATAACAAAAATCTATGCCAAAAAAAGTATCAATCTCATCTTGCAGGAGTAAACTTACTAGAGGTCAGGAAGTTAGTGTTTGGCCCAAGTGGAGGTTACACACCTGTATGATGCCCAACTCAAAAGTCCCATTTCTTTGTGTATATATAAGAATAGTTTTCATCCATCCATTAGCAGTCCAAACAGGAGTGAAAACATCTGGATTGTCCCTGGTCCACTTCTGTGAGACACTGCTACAAGTCTCTAAGCCTTTAAGTGCTGGAAGACCAAAAATGCTCCTTGTACATGACAGGTGGCCTACACTCCACACCTAGGCAGACCTTTGGCTTAGGTCTGCTTAGAACACTGTATAAAACTAGCAGGACAGCTCAGGGGGTGATATTTTGCACAGGACTTTGCATTTCAGACCATGAAGAATAATAACTCCACCACAGGCCTGGAAGTCAAAGGGCAGGAGCAACAAAATGTGGAACTGAGGCTGAGCAAGACATGGATGGGGCAGTACTTGTAGGTAGAAACTCTTAAGTCAGGGTTTTCTACGACGATCCTGTGAAGATGTTAAATGAGTGTTTTTGTAGAATGGTCAATTCATTTGCAAAATGTTGAGGTGATTTTTTTAAAAAAAATATTCATTGCAAGGTTTTGCAGACAATTTAATATGCTAATGGACATTGAATATTAACATTCACTTAAATGTGTTTCAATTTTGAAAACTGACTTAGTTGAATATTTGTACATTAATGCTGCAGTTCCAAAAAAAATAAAAAATGGGAAATGCTTCTCTATTCTTCCTACCTCTTTCTAAACATGTTCCTCTGTCCCACAAAGTCAGTATGACAGTGCACTTCCATCCTTCCTGTCATACACAGTGTCCTTCAAGAAGCCATGAGCTACTCTGGGGACAGAAATCCTGCTAGTCATTTTAAAATGTTCTCCAAATATGCACTAAAGGGGTCAAAATCATTTATTAGAATTAAACAAATAATCTTTTCATAAACAAATCTAGTGTATTTCTTAAAAACTAAAAACATAAGTTCTACATATTAGTTATAAAGATTAAAAAACTAAAAAGTTATTACTTTTAGAGGAGATCTAGAGAACAGTCAGGAACTGAGTCAAAGCTATCATGAAATGATTTCTTAACACCATATCGATTATGATAATTATATAATATTTTATATATGCATTTCCAATATTATGTTCATCACTAGCATCTCATTTAATTATAGTAACTCAGTGAGACAAAAATAATCTATTACTAGCCCCAATTTTAGAGATAAAAAATGTAGAGACGCAAGAGAATATATGCCCAAGGGTCACAATTATATTAAGTGACAGAATTGGAATGGAAAATATATTAGACTTTTGGTAAATTTCATAAGGATAATGTTTTACATTCTGTGTGATTTTCTCAGACCAATTTAGCAATTTGCTGTTTCTTTCTTCAGCTGTATCTAGTATACTGTTAAAATTGTCCACAAAATTTTGTTTTACTTTTTAAAAACATCTAAATTTTTCTTATTTAGAAATGCTTTTAGGAACTTAAAATTATCTGCTTACTTTTACTTTCTATTTTTTACCCTCCTTTACAAAATCAATTTGAATGTTTTAATTATTAAACATTTTTAATATCCTCCCTTAAATGCCCTTTCATGGGGTTGGGGGTATAGCTCAGTGGTGGAGCACTTGCCTAGCATGCATGAGGCCCTGGGCTCCATCCTCAACACAACAAAATGAAAAATAATTAAAAATAGCCCTTTCACATTGTTACCTCATTTTGGAGTCAACACTCGTTTTTGTTTTTCTGCTGATTCTTCCTCATGGTCATTGCTTTACTCATGGGCTAGAAACTTTTTAAATGTAATTTCAGTTCTAGTTTTAATTATTTTCCCTGTCAACCTCACCTGTCTTGAGTGGGGGATTTTGAGAGACAGAAAAGAGATTACGGTTTTCTGAGTCCTGAGCTTTTTTAAAATTATTTCATCTACTTAGGGTTTATATCTCATGGGTAAAACATAAATTTGATCATCAAATCCAAAGCCATCCTTAACTTCATATTTTTACAGGTAATTCTTTTTATCCTGTAAGATGTTAAATTTTCCTACTTCTTATCTAAGTCACTTACTGAGTGTGTTTATGTGTGCGTGTGCATATGTGTGTGTGTGTGTTCTTAGCCATGTTTTAAGTTGAAATAGCCCTTTGTAAAGGCCAGCTTTACATTCCTTAGTAATTACATCTCCCTGTAAGCAAAAATTTATAGTTTCACCCCTAAGGACCAAAAGGAAATTCACTCATATTAGGGGACCCAGTTCCAGCTGTGGCTCATTGAACCACCTCTGTTTGCTCTACGTTTCTTCAGTGGGCACTTGAGGATTTCCCTTTCTCTTGTGCTGGGTCAGCTATCTCTGTTTATTGCTTCTTTATTTTATATATGTATGTATGCTTGCTTACGTGTATGTATCTATCTATTCATCCAATAAATTAGTTAGTCAACTGTTTGTGGTTTAAGCTAGTAAGGGGAATTCCTTCTTATCCATATTAAATATATATATCTATCCCTCGTGTCTTAAATCACATCATTTCTCAATATTAATCTTTCACTTTGAAATCCATAACATAATTGACATTATGGAAACAGTAATTATGGCTTGTTCATAAAATCTCAGAAGACTAGAATTAGGAAGCAGATCATAAAATCAAAAGAAGCAATTTAAGAATGAATGAAAGGAAATATCATATTACTTTCCACAACAGGTAGAAAACCTACAAAAGTGCTTCTCTAAGTGGTATTTTAGTTCAGGTAATGATGTGTTAGGCATCTCGGGAGGTAATTGTTGTGAAGAACTGTCTTTATTAAACCATAGATATTCCTGGAGGCAGATTTTTGTTATTCAGTAAGGATGGTTAACGGGCAGGTTGTGCTTGATACCATGTCAGAAACACAGTCTAGAGGGAGCAGACAGGGGTCACAGCATCCCAGGGGATGGGAGCACGCAGCAGACAAGGGACAAGTCTCAACAGGTGATGTTTAAGCCAAAACCTGGTGGCTGAAAAGAAGATGCTAATTTCCGTCTTGGATATGTTGCTCTCTATGAAATCCTTCCAAGTAGCAATAACTTGGAGGCAGTCAAGGTAGACATAGCAGGAGTTTAGGAGGCAACTCTGGATTGGAGATGTTGATTTGGTGGTCCATTTGGATTGTAATTTATTCCTCTATTAGATTTAACTTTAATCCTTTCCACTTCTGTCACTCAGATACCCAATATTCCCAATATATTACTCATTTCTAGTGCTCAGTTGTTGAGGTGAGAAGTTAAATGACTCTTCATGGAATATTTTTTCCATGTGCAACAAATCCAAAGCAATCTGTTGGATGAGAGGGAGGAGGAAATTGAAATTTTAAGGAACGTGGAAGGCTTATAAAACACATGATAGGGAAGGGAAGAGGAAAGTGACGTGTCCACTGTAATTGGTGGCCATGCATTTATAAATGCTTATGTGTGTAGTCATGGAATCTTCTCCAGCAGTATGTCACTGCCTATCCCCAAAGTGGACATATAAAGCATCGGTTTTCATCCAGATATGTTCTGTTGCCAGACTTCTGTGATTGAAAGGCACTAGGAACTGGGAGCTTAAGAAACTGGTAAGAGGGGGTGAAGTGGTGGATGCTGGACTCTTAGCAAAATCGGAAGACTAGTGAAGAAGCAAACAGGTTTACACGGTGAGAAGACGGCAAAGAACTGAAAGTTCCGATAAAGAGAGAGAGAGAGATTGAAAAAAGAAAAAGCCTTAGAAATAATTGGAAGAATATTATCTTAGCTCAGTTTTTGTGGTTTATAAAACAACCCCATAGACTGGGTAATTTGCGAAGAAGAGGTTTATCTTGGCTCATGGTTCTGACCCAAGGTCGCGGGGCTGCGTCTGGTGTTGGCCATCTTGCTGGTGGAGTCTCAAAGCAGCACATGGCAAGAGACAGGGACCATTTGTACAGCCTTTGGTATCTCTCTTCTTAGATGGCCACAGGAGTCAATCATGGGAACTCCACTCCAATGACCTTATCTTCTCTTAATCACCTCCCAAAGGTTGTACTTCTAAACACTGTAGTTGAATCAACTGTCTACCCTCTTAATTCCTTACAATGGGGATTAAACTTCAACAGGAGTTTTTGGAGGAGGTATGATATTGAACCATATTCAAACCACATCAAACTTCAATGAAAGAAGGCTAGGCAAATTATGTATTTGAATGTAATTATCAAGAAGCGAAGGGGAAGGAGCAATGTTTAAGATGTATGCATGAGAATTGACAATTAGCGGGGAGTAGAAAAGAAAGACTTGGGAGATAAGGAGATCAAGAAATTAGACATCAAGGAACTGGACAGGCCAAGCACACGGATGTTTAAATAACCCAAGATAATGGCTTCGTATGGCATAGAAGAAGAAAGTGAGAGAGGAGTCAATTAAAAAAATAAAGTGGAGGGAGGTGGGGAGGGGGAAAATGAGACTCGAGGAAGTGAACAGTCCAAATAAGGTTATGTCCATACATGAAGGTGTCACTACCAATCTCACTAACACATACAGGGAGGGAGGATGGGGAAGCAGGGTGGGATGCGTAGGAAAATACACCAAGTGTTGTGTGCGTGCATTAATGTATCACTTTGAATCTCACCGTGATGTATAATTACAATGCACCAATAAAAGTATAAAAATAAAAAAAAGTATAATTACATTGCACCAATAAAAGTAGAAGATAACGTGGATTATGGTAATGAGAAGGCACAGAAGGTGACCCAGGCAAATAATGACAAACTAAAATAAAAGTAAGAAAATAGGGATTTTGCAGAAGAGGAAAGAAATGCCTTCCACAACATGGAATGTATAAACAATGCTTACATATATTTGAGTCTCGTGACTCAACACCTTCAGGCAGATTATGCTCTGCTTCTGATGTCAGAGAATATTTAGGTGGCCTGGGTCCTTTTCTTTGCCACGGCAGCTACAACTGCATGTATTCAGCATTTTAAAGTGGAGCTTAAAGCCAGGTGTGGTGGTGCACGCCTGTAATCCCAGTACTTGGGAGGCTGAGACAGGAGGATTGCACGTTCAAAGCCAGGATAAGCAACTTAGTGAGGCTCTCTACAACTTAGTGAGATCCTGTTTCCAAATAAAAAATAAAATGGGGCTGGGGGGTATATCTCAGAGGTAGAACACCCCTGGGTTCAATCCCCAGTACCACAACAAAAAGGAACTTAAGATGTGGCAAGTATATAGTTACTTATGAAACATTGCGATAGAATATTGGAAAAGAAAATAAGGGGTATATGGTCACCATAATTAGGGTATAGCTTATAGTTCAGTGCAACCGTAAATGGGATGTAGGAACAGGATCCCTCAAACACTTGTCCCTCTATTTCAGCTTTCTTCCCTTTGGCATGATTCTTCTATCACCTTGCCAAACCTAGAAGAGGCACAAAGGAAAACAAGAAACAGTAAAGAATTCTTTTATGTGTGTATGCCTGTGTGGTACTGGAGAATGAACCCAGGATCACGTTACCTCCAAGCTACACCCACAGCCCTTTTTATTTTTGTAATTTTGACACGGGGTCTTACTAGGTTGCTGAGACTTTCACTAAATTTCTGAGGCTGGCCTCAAACCTGAAATCCTCCTGTTTCTGTCTCCCAAATACTAAGATTACAGGCATACACCACCAAGCCTAAAAGTAAAGAATTCTTTAGCTACATTAGCTATGCTTTGTGTGTATGTGTTACTGGGGGTTGAAGCCAGGGGCATTCTACCTCTGAGCTACACCCCCAACCCTATTTTATTTTATTTATTTTGAAGCAGGGTCTCACTAAGTTGCAGAAGGTCTTGCTAAGTTGCTGAGGATGGCCGTGAACCTGTGATCCTCTCATCTCAGCCTCCTAAGTACTGGGATTACAGACATGTGCCACCATGCCTGGCTTTGAGCTATGCTTTTTAATTAAACTTTCTAGCAAATGAGGAGCATGCACTTGAATACAAATATTTTCACTTTTTTTTTAGATGGTTTCTTTCTTCAGCCGGTCCTTTTTGCTGACTCCTCTGTGCTGGACACTGAATTATATCCTGAGGACCAATGATGAACAAGATGTGGTCCCTGTTCCCATAAAGCTCACAGTAAGAGACAAATGGCAAAAACCAAAATGATGACACAGTGCAGTCATTTCATTCCACAGTAGAGTTACCAACAATGTTTTAAAAGCACAGAAAGGAGAATGATTTATTTAGCCTTAAATTATGATTAAGCACAATAATAGCTACCATTTATTAACCCTCCTACCTTCTGCCAGGTGCTGTCTGCACACCAGTTATAGTCATGACCTCACTTAATGCTAACATCAGTACAGGTGTGTATTTTTACTATTATCAGCATATGAGTAAATTGACGAGTACACAGGGTGAAAAAGTTACCCAGAGGAATGTAAGCTCAACATGGCGCCAAAAAGGTCCATTGAGTTGTTATTTTTGTGCCTCGAGTGCTTGCTTTGTGAATCCTTAATTTGGCCTTATTTATGAATCCTTAACCAGATTTGAGGCTCAAAATGACATGATAATTGCTATGTTCTGAGAGCTTAGAAACTACCCGAGTATCCACGGTTTTTGTCATTGTTCCTCCAATACTTTTTTAATCACAGCACCATTTCTGAGGCTTTTATATCCGGGGGCCATGGAAGACATTGCTAATCAATTGGATGCTCCTCCACCTAGTACTCCAGGTAGGCACGATTAACCGATCAACATCAACAGGAAAACTGAGCATATTTGCCATCTCGGTTCTAAAAGGCACAATGCCCTGGTGAATACAAATTTAGTGGAAAGATGCAATGTTAAAGGATGCTATGGTAGAGAAGGCCCATGGAAAATATCAAGATGAAGGTTGAGTGTATAGTAGGTGCTTTGGAGCTTAGTAGACTCTTGATAAATATGTGTTGAATTCATACTAAAAGGAAAGATGCTTGTCCTTTTTTTTCTCTGTATTCTGTGATCTCTTGAATTTGTGTGATGCATCAGTAGGGCTTGCAAATAGCCTCTCTGTTTCTCTGTTGACAGTATAAAGACTGCAACATGCTCGCTCTAGGAGGAGTCTGGGGAGGGGATCTGAATGAACCGCTGCACGGGCTACAAGGTACCTGCCTCTGAGTGCTGACAGAAGGCTGAGTTCGTGCTGAGGGTAATGCTGTTGGTCAGCTGGAGGGCTTTCACCAGACCTGTAATCTGTCACCCCCCGGACGACTGCCTTCCTCGGAAAAGTGACAGGTGATACATTGAGCTGTGTTGGTAATGTAAACTTTGGTGTGTGCCAGAATCCCATGTCTACTGTTCTTATGACAAGCACTTCTTTTATGTACAATTTATTTCTCTCTGGAAAGCTCTGTCTAGACATAGCTGGAGTTTCCAGGGATAGTCCTTATCTTTAATGCACTCTTTCAGGTTTGAGAAATGAAGGGCAGGATAGACAATGGGTCTTCCTGGAGGTCTGAGTTAGGATCTGTCTAGAACTGGAATTGTGGTCCACTATGGATATATACTCCTTTGTGCATATTCCAAGATGTGAGGAGTTTGACAAGTCCTACCCCCACTGTGTCTGTGTGAGTTTTTCAGTAGCCAGAGATGAAACTTCTATATCCTTTCCCCAGCTAATATTGAATGGGTTGTATTCCACGCATAAATAAAATATATTTTATTTCTAAATGTATGAAATGGCACTTTTCCTAGCCCTCTTGCTGTATTTCTTGCCTGGCTTTTTTTTTCTTTTTTTATCATAGCACTTATTAACTTCTGACTTATTACATATGGAGCAGCAACTTTATCCCTTTTGCTACAGTAACCTTGAAACATTGTACCTCCTTATCCATTTTCAGTTAAGTTTGAATAAATGACTGATGCCAAAGTAATCCTTCAAAACAGAAACCTTTGCCTGACAAGTAGTAAGAATAATGAATGTGGAGTCTGAGTGTCCTGATCTGAATCCTTGTCCTTCTGTACTTGCCAATCTGATTTGTGTGTGTGTGTGTGTGTGTGTGTGTGTGTGTGTGTGTGTGTGAGAGAGAGAGAGAGAGAGAGAGAGAGAGAGAGAGAGAGAGAGAGAGAGAGAGAGAGAGAGAGAGAGAGAGAGAGAGAGAGAGAGAGAGAGAGAGAGAGAGA
>PVJS01008050.1:0-22448 GCA_004027185.1 Glis glis | reverse complement strand
GAACCCTAAAGTACTATACAAATATCAACTATAGTCACACCGTAAAAGCAGGCTGTGCTTCAGTAGACCGCTGATGTTGAGAACTTCCAGGAGGAAGACATTGAAGTGTTGGTTAGTGAGCAGTGCCTCAGAAGTGGTTTCTGTTCAGTTCCTTTTAGCCTCTGTCCATCCTTCCTTTCATCCTTCCTTCCTTCATCTTTTTTCTTTTCTCATTACTATACACTAATTTATTTAAAAAACAATGGCAAAATTTTTTTTATATAAAATGAGGAGTTTATATGTGTTTTATCAATTATAAACTTAGATTTTTAAGGTGACTTGTGGAATTAATTTTTTATTTACTTTTATTGGTGCATTATAATAATACATCATAATAGGATTTAGAGAGATAGAAGCATACATGCACATAGCACTTGGTGTGTTTCTCTCTGGAACCCATCTGCTCCTTCCTTCTCCCCATACATTTTATTGGGATTAGTGTTGATAATTTTGTATATGTACATATAGCATTATTTGAAGTGTTTCCTTCATCAAATATTTTAAGTTCGTTCATTGAGGATGAAATCAATCCATCGCCAAGTCAATTCATGTCTAAAACTTGGGTTTCACGGGACTGCAAGGAAGCACAATGACTTTGGGTAGAATCATAATCTATCTTATGCAACAGAAGTGGTGGGTGAAAGATTCTTGCCTGGATCAGTGTTTCTCCAGTCTACAGCTGAGGGGCACATTGGTAACTCTCCATTGTCAACAGGATAAAGGATGAGGGTTGTTCTTAAACCACTTAGATAAAGGCTGGACTTAGACACTCTGGGTTCTTGGGAGAAAGAGTATCAGCTTTGGTTAGATAGAACTGGTTTTGAGACCTAGTCTGACACCTGATTGTTATGCATCCTTGAACAATTAAGTAGTTTCTGAGAATAGAATGCTGTTTGTCATGTGGGTAAGATAAATGTTAAACCAAATGTGAAGTGAACATGGATTAGAGCCTACATACAAGCGAAGATTGGCATTTGGGATATGGTGGGGAATATCATGGATATAAAATCCTGCCCTCATCAGCTCTCTGCTTCATACTATATGATCTTCTTAGATTCTGTAATTTCCAAATTTCTCTCACTTCTGGCTTAATGGTCCCTACATTCAATCTCTGGATATGTACTATAGGCTGCTGTCATGTTATTCTCCAGATATCTCAAACTTACAGGGTCATTACTATTTCTAAATAGTTAATAAACATGAGGAATTTATTCTAATCTGTTTTAATAGGCTTTGGTAATGATGTAGGGGGGATGGAGAATAACCCCAGGGTCCTGTCTAGGGAATTTCAAAGGTCATAAACTGATGATATGAAAATTGATTTTAGATGGTAAGTGAACAATACTTTTAGTTACAATTGTTATATTTCTTACTGTATTTACTAGAAAAATAAAACAATAAAATAAGCCCATCAAAATCATGATCGATTTTATGTCTGTGTCTTTAGAGTGCAACTAAACTAGAGGCTGGAAGATTTGGACTAACGATGTCTTTGAACTCCTGTAAATCATAGTGTCAAGTGGGAACAGCATAGAAGTATGGTTAAAACTGTAGATGTTCTGAAAATGGTTTTACATGAGGATTTATTGATAGATCTGGGGATGATTGATTTAGAGGAAAGATAATTAAAGGAATATATGGAAATTTTATTTAAATATTAAAGGCCAATGTGTGGGAGAAGCAGCAAAGTTATTTTACATTAATGCAGAGAGAAGAACTAGGATTAATCGTCTAAAGTTTCAATAAAGAAGCTTTTCCATCAGTGCAAGCACAGCCTTTCTAACCATTAGAATCCTGTCGAATCAGGCCCTGATTAGCTTTCTTGGGCTGCTTCTCTTCCTCCTTGCTAAATTTGGAGTTTCTCTACAGACATTCCAGGCTCTTTTTCAGCCATGTCCCATGTCAAAGTTACTGATTTTAGATGGTAAGTGAACAATACTTACAATACAAGGTTTCTTTCCTGCCTATTTCTTCTGCATGGACATTAATTGAAATATTCTGTGTAGAAGAACATGGTCACATTTTAATTAGTTGTCCTCTATTAATAATGGGTCAATGTTTTAACTGCACTAATGGTTTTTATTTGAAGGTAGGTAGATTTCCCCATGTTAGAAGAGTCCACAATCTTTTCCCCAAAGCCTTCTTTCTAGTCAACATGATTTTGAACCTCTCCTACCTATACTGTATAATGAGCTCAGAAAATAATAAAAAAGAAAGAAATGTTTGCAAATGTGGCCTCGCTTTGCCCAGATGACCTTGAGCAGCACATTTCTCCTTTCTGGTTTTCGGTATCCTCATTTTCTAAAATTAATCATCTGGAATGGATGATCTCTGGGGTTTCTCCCAGCTCTAATTTTCTGTGATTCCATTAATCAACTTTCCCCACAGTGGAGTAGGCAAGCTCTTAATTATCCAATGAAACTTTGATAGATTCTGTGTAAATAGTTGTAATTCGTTCTTTGTGTTTTACTATTAGGCTCCCTCTTAAATAATCAGCTGCATAATTTAGAATTGTGTCCTCAGTCAGCCTGGTGTTTACATGCAAGTCGACAAAAAAGGGGGTGCCTCATCACAAGTGTGTACTTCGTTCATAGCATTGGGCTTGAACACCAACAGGAAAATGGCTTCAGTGTTTTAAATCTTTTGTTGAGAAATATGGCTCAGTCTGTGCAAGGTGAAAATAATGTCATTCTTCTAAGAAATTGACAATTTCATGTCTCTCCTAGAAATTCAGACAGAATAAAAAAAGGAAAAATGTTAGTGGAGAAGAGTTAGGATGTGTGTATACACACACGTGCGCACACACACACATGTATGTACACATATGCATACATTATATATGCACACATATATAAGATGTATGTATTATACAATGTGTTTATTGGGGTATAATACAAATGCTATAAAATTCAGTCATTTAAATATATGATCATGGTTCTTGTTGTATTAGCAGAATTCTACAACCATTACCACAATGGATTTTAGAATATTTTTATCACTCCAAAAGGAAACCCCACATCCATTAGTAGTTACTTCCCATCCTCTTCCTTCTTCTACCCCAACTGCCCCAGTCCTGGTCAACCACTAATAACTTGTCTGTCTCGATTTGCTTATGCTAGATGTTTTGTATAGATGACATCAAACAATATGTGATCTTTTGTGACCAACTTCTTTCATTTAGTATAACTTTTTCAATATGAGGGATTGAGCCCAGAGGCACTCGACCACTGAGCTACATAAGATTCATACCCATCTCCCCTTTATTTTTTTTATTTTGAGACAGGGTCTCACTGAGTTACCCTGGCTGGCCTCAAACTTGCAAGCCTCCTGACTCAGCCTCCCAAGTAGCTGGGATATAGGCATGCACCACCTCACCTGGCTCGTATAATGATTTTAAGCTTCATTTGTGTTGTAGCATTTATTAGGACTTCATTCTTTTTATCTTGGAACAATATTTAATTGTATGGATAAACCATTAGTTCAGCAATTCAGCAATGTCCTATCCATTCATCAGGTGAAAGGCATGTGGTTATTATCAATAATGCTGGTAGGACGGACTATCCATGTACAAGTTTTGGTATAGACAGGTGTTTTAATTTCTCTTGCATGCACACGTAGAAATGGAATTGCTGGGTCAAATGAAAGCTTTATGTCTAACTTTTTGAGGAACTGTCAGGCTCTTTTCCTGAATATCTATACTATTTTATATTTCTACTAGAAATTTATGAAAGTTTTAATTTCTTCACATACAAGCCCGCTGTCTTCTTTATTATAACCATCATCCTCAGGCATGAAGTGATATCTCATTGTGAGTTTGATTTGGATATATGCTTTAATTTGTAATATTTTTCTCTCATTCTGTGTATTGTATTCACTTTCTTGATGGTGTTCTTTGATGCAAAAAAAATTATTCTTTTTTAATTTTGAAGAAGTTCAATTTGTTCTTTTCTATTTTTGTTATGCATTGATGACATTTCTAAGAATCCATTGCCAAATGAAATGTCATGAAGATTCACCCCTGTGCTTTTGTCAATTTCTTTTTGTACATGTATGGATATCATCAAATGTTAATAATATTTTAATCTATTTCTGTGGAGTATGGCATTAATTTTGCGATATTAAACCAACCTTGAATTCCAGAAATAAATTGTGCTTTATCATGGTGAATCCTTTTTATATGTTGTTAGACTTGGTTTCCTAGTATTTCCTAGCTTTGATTACTCATTTGATATTTTTACTTTTTATAGGTCTACTCAGATTTTCTGTTTCTTCTTGATGTAATGTTGGTAGTTTTTATCTTTTTAAATTTGGTCCATCTCATCTATGCCATCTAAGTTTAACTTGTTGGTATACAATAATTCATAGTAATCTCTTATGACACTTTATAAAGTTGGCAGTATTGTCCCTTCTTTTATTTCTGATTAGTAATTTGAGTCTTTCCTCTCTGCCTCAGTCTCATTCTCTCTCTCAAAATTGATTTGATCTTTTCAGAGAATAAACTTTTGTTTTCATTGATTTTAACCACTGCTTTTTTATTCTTTCTTTCATTTGTTTCCACTCTTACTTACCTTGTTTTCTTCCCTTTTTTTCCTTTTGCTTTAAGATTAGTTTACTTTTATTTTCCTAGTATCTTCAAGGTGGAAGATTAGGTTATTGATTTGTTATCTTTTTAAGTGCAAGTGTTTACAGTTATAGATTTTCTTCTAAATGCTGCATCCCAGAAGTTTTGGTATAGGATGCTTTTGTTTAATTCATCTAAAATATTTTAAAAATCCCATTGCAGTTTATTCTTTAACCTATTTGTTATTTAGAGTGTGTTGTTTAATTTCCACACATTTCTGTGTTTCCTCAATTTCTTTCCGTTACTTTAACTTCAAGAACTTTTTAAAAAAATATTTCTTGTAAAGCTGGTTTGCTAGCAACAAATTCTCTCAGCTTTGTTCATTGGAAGTGTCTTTATTTTTACTGAATTTGTAAGTGTGGATGTGTTGCTGCACATAATGGTGTCTGCATTTCTCTGAGATGTTTTTCACATTTTTCTTCAATCCAGTTTACTAAGTTTTATAGCAATTCAGATGCACTTTTGTGCCTTTTCATTTTAGTTATTGTACTTTTTAACTCCAAAATTTCCATTTAATTCTTTTTTAAAATAATTTCTGTTTCTTTATTGATATGTTTTGTTAGATGAGGTTTTGTTATCAAACCTTTCTTTACTTCTTTAATCACAGTTTGAACATGTTTATAATGGTTTCTCTGAAGCCTTTGTCTGTTAAATCTGGCATCTATTCACTCGGTGTGTGTGATCTGCTTTTTCTTCCTTTGTATAAGTCAACTTTCATGTTTCTTTGTATGTTTCATTTTTTTGCTGTTGTTGTTCAAAACTGGACATTTATTTAATATATTATAGAAACTCTGGAACCTGTCCCTCTAGCCCCCTTTGGGCTTGTTATTATTGTTTACTGGAATATTTCTTTAGTGACTGCCTGGATGGTTTTACTGAAGTCTATTTCCCTATGAGTCAAATTATAAATGTTGATATAGAGTTATGTCCAGGATAGATTCTCGGTGGAATTGTGAAACTGGAATGCAAAGAGTCTGTTCCCTATTATGTAGGTGGAAACAAGTCACACATCTATGCTTCTATGTGCAGTCTGTTACTTTTTGAAAAGAAACCCAAGAAACTAGTCAAGTACTTGCTACTAGGAAAGAGGATCATGAACTGGCGGGCTAGTATGGAAACACTCTCACTTTTCCTTACATCCTCTTTTTTATATATATTTTGTTTTGCCACATATATGCAATTCTTCACAAATATACAAAGGTAGAACAGTTGAGTTTCATTTTTCCATCAGAAAAAAACTTAGAGACCTTCTTATATTAAATTTATGAAAATATAGTTCAAATAGAAATTAAATTCCTTAGAAATTCTGCTTTGATTAGAGATTAATGATTAATAAACTTCAATATATCAAAGTGTATTATCTCAAATTTATTTGATGTTTTAAAAACTCAAACTACTTTTTGACTACTGTTTCATCTGGTTAAATCATTAACAAAATAATAAGGCTTAACAAAACTGCCTAACTTTTGAAGTTGAAATGTTAATATGGAAGAAATGCACATACTGATTCATTGTTTCCATCCCTGCTTTGTTATTAGCCTTCGGGGATGGTTATCAACCCTGAACTTGGTTCATTTGCATGCCACCAGGGTCTCCCTTACATGACTTCTTCTCTTTGCTCACCGAGAGTTCGGAGATCTTTTACACGGTGCATTTATTTCTCCATATCTGCAGGCAACCAAGAAAACTGTGACCTCCTCAAGCCTCATTGTCTGAGTTCCTTTCCCCACAAGGAGTTCATGCCTTCTCCCTTTTGAGTTTGGCTCCTCTCTGATCAGGTTCACTGTAGCAAGATTAACCTGTCATTAAAACATATAATTGTACTTCAGTTTTCTCCTGTTTCTTAAATAGATGCTGAGTTTAGTTCCAAACCCCCTTGCCAGAAAGCAGCTGAAAAGCCCTTGGCAACAGAAAGCTGATTATTTGCAAAAGTGGGACTCCTAATTGGAAAATGTGATGGAATGAACATGGTGAGTCCCCAGTAATCTCCTTCTAAAATGATAATGTGTTCCACTTAATGAATATTAATGTGTCATATTCATGAGCCTGGAGAATTTGAACCTGTGAGATAAGAATTTGTTCTACCTAGGAACCAACATGCTCACTCATTCACACTTTCCCCATTCACATAGACAATCCTGCCATTCTTGATGGCACACCTCTAGCAGACAGCAATTAACTTGTATGCAGACTCCTAATTGGTTATGAAATTTTTATGCTTTTTTTTCTGTTCCTAGGAATAGTTATGCATGTTTTTATACTCTTTACTCTGTTTCTTTATAAATGCCTAACAGCAAATGGCTATGTATTTTACCTCTTCTTTAATTTCATTGCCCATAGGGACTGTGTAAAAGGTGACCACAGTTAGAAGGACTGATTGTGTTATTAAAAAGCACAAAGAAATCTATACATCCAAATTTGCGTTGTGTGTGTCAAGACTTTTACCCAAGGCTCTACATTTATTGCAATAATGCAGTTATTACTTAAATATATTTGGAAATTTTCTTTGAAACCAGGTCAATTTTCCCAGGAAAAAAAAGGAAGTGAAATGTTGTACTCCGATGAGTTTGGTGGAGCCAAATATGATTCATTTCGTTAAGAAATAGTTTTTGTATAGTAATCAGATCTAGATCTCATCAGGGCCATGGCAAAATTAAAACCAATTCTTAAGATAATTCTACTTTTCAAAACTTGGGAGTTTTAAAGAGAAATACCAGCTACAGTGAAAGACCTGTACACGTAGAATTTATTTTTCCATCATCTGAGCATACATAAATGAATACTTGTAAGATAAAAAAAACAGGTGACAAAAAAGAAATACATTTCATGGCTGGGAAAAATTATATTTTGCCTGATCATATTCCAGAGAGGATGGAATTGAATGATGTTGGAATCCTGTTTTGATTTGTTTTGTTTTGAGCTCAAAGCCAACCTTTGTGTAATGGCTTTTTTTTTCCCTCAGAGCTGAAATGTTAGTTCTGTATAAGTAATGAGAAAACATGGTGGAGAGAAGAAATTTCTGGAAGGATGGAAGAAACTGGGGGCTACATAGTGGGAGATGATCCTCAGAAAGATGAGAGACCAGCAACAGGTAAAGAGAAGAATTTGAGGAAAAAAAGTGACAAATTGGAGGGGTGATTTATTTAATAGTAAAATACTGTGCATCAGGTGTTATAAAAAAATCTTTACTATGTCCCTTATGAAATCCTCAGTGAGGACTCATTTGTATTTTGTGTAAATGGAGGTAAGTTTTGAGGGCCACTCTGAGGTGTTTATGAAGGACTCTATCTCAGGAGAGAGTCCTGTGTTGTGTTTCTGTGTTGAGCCCATGGAAGCCTAGGACCAGATGGGGGCACCCATTTCAGGCTTGTCCTCCAATTTCCAGCATCCTCCCCTGGGGCCCCTCAACTGTCACCAGCCCAGTGAGTTGCTTCTTTCCCTCTCAGTACAGATGTGATAACATTGGGGAAATCTCAGTGCAGTGATTCCTCGCTAAATCTGTTGTTGTTGTACTAGGGATGAATCCAGGGTGTTCTACCTCTGAGCTACACCCCTATCATGTTTTATGTTTTATGTTGAAACAGAGTGTCACTAAGTTGCTGAGGACCTCACTAAATTGCTTATGCGGGCCTCCAGCCTGTGACCCTCCTGTCTCAGTCTCTCAACTATTGAAATTACGGCCATGCATCTCCATATCCAGCTTGCTAGCCAAATCTTAACACCATGGTTGGCAAAACTACAGACGATAAAATCAGTTTTGTAGCAAGAGTGGAATTAGGGAGAAGCCAGAAATGTGGCATTGAATGTATGCATGTCAAAAATAAAGTTGTAGAAATTATCCAGTCACTGAAACAAAGTGAATTTCTCATCATTCTGAATCTACTCAGGTATGTAAATGTCTAGCTGAATCACAGCATGTAGTTGTTCAAAGGAAGTTGCTGCTAAACATTGAAGGGCCGGGGTAGACCACTGCATTACAAACCAATCTGAATCTTTTTATCTTGCATCCTTTTTCATTTTCTTCTTCCCTTCGATTGTCCAGCAGCATGGGTTACTGGTGAAGTGCCCAGGTACTGAGTTGGAAGGCTAAATTTAAAGTTCAGCTGTACAATGCACGCATTGTACCCCAGGTACAATTACATAACCGCTGTGTACCTCCTCTGCAAATGCAGATTAAAATCATACTTACCTGACCCAGGTGCAGTGATGCATGCCTGCAATATCAGTGCTTGGGAGGCTGAGACAGGAAGATCACAGGTTTAAGACCAGACTCAGCAAAATAGCAAGACACTCAGCCACCTAGTGAGACCCTGTTTAAAAAAAAAATGCTGGGGGTGTAGTTCAGAGGTAGAATACTCCTGAGTTCAATCTCCAGTCCCCCCCTCACACACAAATTATATTTACCTGACACAGTCAATGGGAAGATCCAATTAATTGATAAGTGAAGGGCTTAGCCCATTCCATGGCACCTAGGAAGAGCCATGGGTGTGTATATTCTCCTTGTCTGTTTTTTGTTTTTGTTTTGTTTTGTTGTTTTGTTTGTTTGTTTTTGGTACTAGGGATTTAACCCAGGAACATTTTACCTCTGAGCAAAACGACCAGCCCTTTTTTATTTTGAAATAGCGTGTCAATAAGTTGCTGAAGCTGTCCTTGAATCGACAATCCTCCTGTCTCAGCTTCCCAGGAACTAGGATTACAGGTATGTGTCACCACGCTTGGCTCCTTGTCTCACGTTAAAGATTGACAGAATGTTCATGTTCCCACTGCCCTTTTCACTTAATGGTATCTTGGGGGCACTGGTGTCCTGTCCACTCACTAAGAGGTTGGAGTGTGAAGAGATCTCTCTTGGCCCAAGGACTTCCACCCAAAACCCTTCTCTCTGCTTAGACAGGATTAAGAGGAATGCTGGCCCCCGAGTCTAAAGCTTGGCAAGTTCTGAACTTTTACCCTGACATTTAGCACTTTCATAGTTCCTCATCTACAAACATTGTCGCACCCTCTCTGGAACCTGAGAACAGGACCTCAGACTTTAATAGGAAAAATTTTGAGCACCCAGAATAGTAACACCCATACTGGTCCATAGAAATTAACAATTTCCTAATGCAAATGCTTATACTCTACCTGATTATAGGCACCTTTTAATTTTCTTCTACTTTTACTATAATAAGTAACAAGGTAGTTGAAGAATTAAGAAGATATATGTGTGGCCGTCAATATTTTTCATCTTTCAGAAAGAAGAAATTTCAAAGGAAATGAGATAAGACACATACATATACACACAACCAGAAATAATAGTGAGATCAATTTAAGAAAATATTGGTGTTATTTTATACATTTTCCGTATTTTCTTTATAAATATATCCGTGTGCATAGGTTTTACAAAAACATAAATAAAATGAACTTGGTATTTATAGTATGTTTAATGCATATTATTAAGTTATTCTCTCCTTGCAACTCAGCCAATAAAATCCCCTGCCTTCATACTTGTTAAGAATATAATAGGTACTTTTCATGTTATTCTCCAGGATTATGTCATAATCATAAAGACATAGAGTTCTTGTCTTTGCTCACTTTTAAAACTGAGACCATTTTGTGCTGAATGCCATGGCACATGCCTGTAATCCTAGTACTTGGGAGGCTGAGATAGGAGGGTCACAGGTTCAGGGCCAGCCTTGGCAACTTAGCAAAACCTTCAGCAACTTAGCAATAAATAAAAAAAATAAAAAGGGCTGGGGGAGTAGCTCAGAGGCAGTCTTCTCCTTAGTTCAATCCCCAGTACATACACACACAAAAAAAATTATTTTGTACTAATATTTTGTTCTTTACCCCTTCAAATAATGTATCAATAAAACCAGGTCAACTGGACTAACTCATTTTTTAAAATAAATGCTGCAAAGAATCCCATGGTGTGGACGTACTGCAATCATTTATTCCCCTTAGAGATAGGTGTTCATTTAGTTTACAGGGTTTTGCCATTTCTATACTTTCCCTGGATTACCCCCCCCAAATGGTTATCTTTTTCTTTTATTTGGTCAGATTGTAAAGTAATAACTTGTTGCTTAAATTTACATTTTTTCTGGCAACCAATAAGTTTGTACATTTTTCATAAATTTGTTGGCTACTGGGGTTTGCTCTTTAGTGAAATTCTTATATTCATGGTTGTTTGAATCTAATATCATATATTTGGGGATCTTAGCCTTTTTGGTCCAAACTTTATGTTTGTCTACTTATGTTTTAATCTGATTTATCATTTGAAAGTATCAATTTTTACATAGTTGCTATGGTCTGAATGTTTATGTTCCTCCAAAATTTATAGGTTGAAATCCAGTCCCCACTGTGTTGGCATTGAGAGGTCAGGTCTTCGGGAAGCGACAAGCCATGAGGGGAGCCCTCGTCGATGGGATTAGGGTTCATATAAAAGTGGTATGAGGGAGCTTGTTTGCCTCTTCAGCCCTGTGAGGACACAGCAAGAAGGTGCCATCCATGAAGAATAAGGCCGCAACAGGCACAGACCTGTTGGGAACTTGATCTTAGACTTCTCAGCCTCCAGAGCTGTGAGCAACACATTTGTGTTGTTTATAAATTACCCAGTGTCAGGTGTTTTGTTGTAGTAGCCTGAATGAACTAAGATAATATTGAATGTATCTACCTTTTCTTTTATAGCTTTGGGCTTTCTAGTCTGGAGGAAACAGTTTTCCCATCCCTGGATTGTACATATTGTCTCTAAGATAACCACTAAGTCTTTTAATACTTCATTTTTTTTTTTACATTTAAGTCTTTACTCTCTTTGGAGAAGGTTTTCTTACATTGTATAAAATCAAGGGCCAATTTTATTTTACTCCAGATGGGTAGCCAGTGCTCCAACACCATTATTTAAATGTGTGTTCTATTCTGACTAAACTGATATTTTGATATGAACTGGGATGTATTCCTAGATTTTCTCTCTCTTAATCTCATTATCTCTTCTGGCCAATGTCATATTGATTGTTACAGTAGTTTTAAAATCGTCTGAATCCTGGCTTGGCCAATGACTGCTCTCCATTTTTCCTTTCTATCTTTTTAAATTTTTGACTATTATTCCAAACTTAGTTTTTCCATATGAGATTTAAGAGCCACTTTATATAATCATAAAAAGGATTCCTGGAATTTAAATTGAATGTTATTATATTTATCAATTTAGAAGGATTTTATGCTTTGCAATCTGAAGTCTTCTATCTAAAGAGATGGCATGTCTTCTACTTGTTTATATATTGTTTTATAGCTTCCAAAACATTATATAACTTTATCATGTTTGTATAATGCTATTCCATAAGTATTTCTGTCCTTTACAATTTATTTTTGCTATTATGTATGAAATATTTTCTTCCCATTTCTATGTCTACACAGCTATTCCTAACTTATAAATCCTATGATAAATTCTATCTTTTTAGTCTTTAGGGATTTTTAAACAAAAAAGGTGATCATTATAATTTTCACTCTTCTTTTCCAATATTATATACTAGAATCTTTTCATTTGTTAGAACTTCTATATTAATGTTGTTATACTGATAATTGAGGATATCACTGCCTTATTTTTTACTTTAAACATTAAATATTACCCATTTAAAATAATACGTTCTGTTGTGTTTGGTAGTTCAATATTTTTATTTGTTCCCCTCTTTAATTTTACTTAACATTTTATTTAAAATAATTTTAATGTTTTATCTAATATTACTTCAACTTTTTTATTTTTTTATTGGTACATTGTAATCATACATCTTGATGAGGTTCAGGGTATTCTTTTATTTTCTTGATGTGTTGTACAGATACATTTCTTGATATTAACTACCCTGATTTTCCTGGAATAAACCTTACAAAGTCATATTGTATTTTTTTTAGTATCTTTATAGAATCAATTTTCTATTATTTATTTTAACTGATTTCATATGATGTTTTTCTTTGTTGTAGCATCTTTATTGTTTCGGTATTAAACTATACATATAAATGAATTGGATAAATGTCCATCTTTCTATCCACGGCTGGTTCACATCACACTGGGATTGCCTATTATTTAAAGATTAGATAAGCTTAGTTGGAAACCCACCTCATCCTAGAATCGTTATTTTCCCTTCTTTGATAACTAGATATTCAAGTTTTCCACTTTTTATTGGGTCAATTTTGGTAACTGATACACTGCTAGAAAATCATCTCTCTCATTCGGGATTTCAAATTTATTGCCAAAGAGTTGCATACTTGATGGAATATTAATGAAAAATGTAGAAAAATGCAATCTTATCCATAATGTTCCCAAGGTGAAATTGGATCTTTATATGGTCATGTGTTGGATGATATGAATGAAAAAAAATGATTGGTTTGGGGATAGGTTGTTTCTTCTATTTTCATGTAACATCAGCAGTATTATTGAAAAGACAAAGCATTGAACTATAGTAGTTAAGTAAGGAGGTTCTGAATTTAAGCAGCCATGCACTCAAATGATGGGTCTGTCAAGTGTTCAATGATGATGTGGGTCATTTACTGGAAGTCTTCTGATCTCAGTTTTTATATTGTAAAATGGGAATGATAATGGTACCTTCCTCTTAGGGTTGATGTGAGCATTAAACAATGTGATGCAAAAGCTCAGCACAATGTCTGACACATTATTAAGGCTGACTTCTTGTTAGCCAGTATCGTCAAAAATGCAGACTGATGCCGTACTTTGATTTTCATCACGACTGATACCACTTAGGATTCCATTTAGTCTTCTTCCCCAGTCCTAAGGGATGAGAAGACCCAAATGAATAGTCTATGGTGTAGCCACTTTGTTGTTATTAAACTTACAGGCCTTGGCAAGTCAAGAGTCCAGTCCAATTCAAGTTGATATGCAAATGGCAAAAAGACCTCCAGGCAGAGGTGTCAGAATGATGAAGAGCAACATGAAAATGAAAATTAATGGGCTCATGGAGGAAAAGCTGAAGGAGTTTAGGAAGAGGGAAAAGAGTGTCATTGACGAGATACAAACCATTTCAGCCTGGCAGGTTTAAGTCCTGTTTCCACCACTTACTAGCTGAGTCTTTGAGATGTAGTATACTCACCTTTAAAATGAGACTACTAATAGCATTGGTATCTCATAAGGGTATCTCAAGAATTAAACCAGATGAGGATCACAAGTTCAAGACCAGCCTCAGCAACTTAGAGAGGCCCTCAGCAACTTAGTGAGACTCTGTTTCAAATTACACAGTAAAATAGGGCTGGGGGTAAAGTTGGGAGGAAGAATGCCTCTGCTTCAATCTCCAGTACCAAATACAATGAAACAAACAAACAAAATGAATTAAGCCAGATGATGCATGAAAAGTGCTTGGTGCACAGTAGAAACTAAGTAAATTCTCATATTAAGAGGTGGTCGAAATAATGCAAAGATGAAGACTCTCAGATAAAACATGGAGGATGATATGTAAATTCCAGGATGGACTCAAAGCAGTTCACGAAGTCTGAGGCAAGATAATGGAATAGGACGTTCTAAGTGGTCTGATTTCTCTGAGAAAGATAATGGAGACAATTGCACCACCATTTTGACTACCTCTTCCTTAAACTCATAATTGGATCTGGAAGAAGTCCACTTGGCAAGGTCATGCTGTTCAAAATCCAATCGGATTTTCTGGATGCTAATGTTATGGCAATGGAGGTAATAAGAAGTGACCATTGGTGTGCAGATGTGCACTTAGGAATGACCCTGTCCAGAACAATGTAACTCCAACACGATGCTGTGGAGGGGAGTGGAGTTGACAAGAATAGATATTAGGGAAAGACTAGATGGAGCCAGAAAAGAAAGAGAGACAGAGAATTGACATGTATCATGAAGATCATAAACTTTGGGTTAGGACTCTTGCTGTGTTATTTTAACTCCTAATTGTTCTTGATTTTGTTATTATTGTTTTGTTGTTGCATTTTAATCAGGGTTTTTAAGGGGACCTAATCATGATGGGCAGAGAAAGGGGGCTTACTACAGAGGTGGTCTAGAGGAAAAGTATAGGTTGGCTATAGAATAAGGTTTCCTTCCATGGATGCCAGGAGAACATTGTGACTGGTTGCTGCAGGAAATACTTAAGCCAGTTAGAAAAGAATTGATTTCCCCCCAAAGACAGAAGGTGTATAGAAGAATAGGTCATGGACAGGCCAGGTAGACAAGAGAGAAAGAGAAGAGAGAAGCCAGAGGCAGCAAGGAGAAATAAACATGGCCAGGAAAGCTGAAACTCTGTGTACTTGTGACCTGCCCAGTTAGCTTGATACCTGTACCCTAATATTCCTCTTGCAGCTATAAAATAGCCTGAGAAATTTAAAGGCACGCTGAGTATGCTGTGCTGGAGCAGATCAGGAGGCCAGGGAAAGAGTCTTCAGTGACAGGCAAAGGAAGAGTCCTGGGAGCGCTCGCTGTCTTTGCATCGGAAATCCTGCTTCCTGCAGTGGAAGATGGAAAGACACTGTCGAAACAGCAAAGCCAACCAGGGCCATGTTTTTAACATAGATGATGTCTCAGATTTTCTAGTCCAAGAGAGGGTGGTGCAGAAGTATGAGCCTGGAAGTGCAAATTAAAGTAGAGAGAGACCATTTATCAACTACCAAGTTGGTGACTTTAAAAGAATTATAATAGGTAGTGTTACTTAGGATAAATATGGAGAATATGAGACTCCAGTTTATACATTACAGGTGGGAATATTTATCAGCACATTCTTTCCGGACTCAAATTTGGCAATGCATACAGGAAGCCTAGAAAATGTGCAAACTTTCAAAGCCACTGTTTTAGTTGGGATTATTTCAGCTGTATGTGGTAGAAAACCAACTTCTAAAGTGACTCAAATCAGATAAATGTGTACTCTCTGGAGTGGGCGGTGCACCCTATAGAGGTACCATGGACCCAGAAACCTTCTGTCTTATTGCCTGATTGGCCTCAATAAAGACTCCTCAGGTCTTTAGTGGCTCCTTTGGCCCCAACTGTACCATCAGCACCCTGCCAAAAAAAAAAAAAAAACAAAACCAACCAACCAAACAAACAAAAACAACAAAGAAGACTTTACCTTTAAATAGCACTTTTCAGAATTTATACACTACATTTTCTCCAATGCCTAGAGCTTCTTGTTATAAAGCTGTCTGGGAAAATAAAGTTATTATGCAAGGCACCCATGTGCTCAGCACATAATTCAGGGTTCAAAAACTAAATAAAAAGTAAGGAATTACTGAGGATAGCTCAGCAGCAATCTCTGACCCATTCCCCTTTTCTAAGTTTATGTAAGGAAGTGATCAGCACGTAATTCAAAATGAAATTGTGGCAACACCATCGTGATATGGGAAAATTCTAATTCACCTAAGAATCCGAATAAGGGACTGGTTTTATAAATTAAAATACATGTATATGTAAGATACTCTACAGCTATTCACGTGGAATATAAAAGTGTATTTCCTAACATGGGAGAATAATTGTGATATATGACCAATGAACACAAGCAATGCACAGAATTGCGACGGACCAGCTCAGCCGGCTGAAGCCAAAGAAATGGCTCCCGACACAGAATGCTGTGGCTAGTATTTGAAAGAAAAAATTCCAGATTTGTAAGAAAAAGTTCTAGATTTGTAAGAAAAAGTATAAGCAAAGAAATAAAAATCAGAATAGATATGTACATTAAAATGTTAATCATTTTGGTTGATTGGTGAAATTATTGGAAATTTTAATTTTCATCTTTGTATTTGTTCATATGTTCTGAACTTCTACCAATGAACTCAAATGCATAATGAAAAAAGAAAGAAAAAAACCTCAAGTCTGGATTCTACCTCTCTTTTATGTTGCTACAGGTGCTCTTCTCTTTGAAATCTTGCAATTCTCAAATTATCACAGTATCTGCTGATTCTCCAATGTTTGACTCTTTCCACACTAATCCTTCCTAAATAAAACTAGCACATGGATTTCCCATAGGAACAACTCTTATCATACTCTTTCTCCATTAAACCATAAATGCTCTGCCACTATTTCTTGTATTATAATAAATAAAAATTTCTTTCCTTGAACTTCAAGATTCTCTCCTTGATGTTTCAAACCTACTTGTCCCCTCTTGTTATATATACTAATGACATCTGCCTTGCCAAATGTGCTACTGCTGGTCCCAAACACATCCAACCCTTTTCTGTTTCTAGATCTTTCCTCAGGCTATTAACAATGCCAGAAATACCTATCTTGTTCTGTCTTTGACCATTGAAATCCATCTTCCGTAACCTTTAAGGTCTTCTCAGATGCCATCTATCTCTTTCCTAAAGCAATTCCAGTAGATGTGATCTCCACTAACTTTTTAAGTTAGAATGGTTCTCTTCTGTCCTATATAATAGCTATTTTGGGGCTCTTCTTCTCCATTTGTTAATCTTGCGAATTCCCTGAAGCTCAGGCCGCTCTGTTATTCATCTTTGTGTCTACCATTATACTTATCACAGAACTTAAGTACAATAGGACTCAGCCAGTGTTCACTGAGCTAAATTTAATTGAACGGAATTTACATAAGTGATAAGGAGGAGATTGCCACTCCTCATGGGAAAAACGACAGGGAGAACAGAAATGGCAAAGCAACTGGGAGAGGATGTTCCAAGACTCGTGAAAGAAACCAGGCAGAGTAAGATGAAACAAAGTTTACAAAGAATAAAATATCCTCAAGCCTTCATTTAATGGAAAACACAAGAGTTAGGAACTGAAAAAAAAAAGAGTCAAAATCTTCTTTCCTTATGCACGAATCTCTTTCCTCTAATTGACACTTGGAATGTCTTGAACACCTCCAGTGACAAAGGACTCATTACTTCACATAGCGGCTTATTTCTATAGAAGACAGTTGTAACTGATGGAAATTTCTCTCCTTATATTGAGACAAAATAAGCCCCTTATCTTTGGCCATTCTTCTCGCTTCACTTCAAATGTTCCTCCTCTATGAAAGCCCTTCATATGTTTGATCAAAGTCATTGTGTCCTTTCCAAGTCTTTATACTCTTAATTCAAACTCTTTAGTTTTATTCAATAATCCCTCGCACATTTTAGCAGAAGACGCACAGGAGTCTGTCTTTCCACGGGCTGATATCTGTCACTGGTATTACCAGGTCTGATGGCACATCTTCTCCTTCTTCAAGTTGCAATGGAAGACATACAACTACCCCATAACATAGGACTACTTCTCCCCCTTTCTCCAAAAAGGATCTGAGCAGTTTTTCAACTTTATGAGTGTGAATTAAAGTAAGTATCCTCGAGGAACAACTGTGTTTATAGACTGTTGCATGTGATTCTAAACACAAGTCTCAAATTTTCCCCTTCCAACCAGATTGCCATCCCCAAACACTTTCCGTAGAATTAACAAAAGCACCATAAAGAAGGTGAAAGTCCAGATCTTTCTGGTGAAGCTAGGGGCTGCCCTGGGACTGCCTGGGTCGCAGGCGTATACTACCAGTCAAAGAGCCCTGCTCTTTGAAATGGGTCAGATCTTGGGCAGACAATACTAAAACCTGTTTTGTTGTTGTTGTTGTTTTGTTTTAGTACTAGGGATTGAACCCAGGGGCATTCTACCACTGAACTACACCCCCAGCCCTATATCATTTTTTTTTTGTTTTGTTTTGAAATAGGTTCCCACTAAGTTCCTGAGACTGGCCTTGAATTTGCAATCCTTTTGTCTCAGCCTCCCAACTATTGGGATTATAAGCATTCATCACCATGCTCAGTCTGTTTTTTATCTGTTAATCTCATCTCCCCCAAGAAGTCAAGAAGCTGTATCACTACAATATTGGAAATTAGAAATAGGGCGTGGATGAATGGAATTTAAAAGTGGGATACAACTCTAGGAAGAAGCGCACCTTAAATTGGTGATTTACCCTCAGGCCACAGATAGACATTAAACATTTGTCTCTATTTATATAAACATGTGTCAGACATAGACAAAGCCTAGAAGTGAATTAATGAAGGAATACATGAATTGTATATGGCACACAGTTTCTGAGACCATGTCAACAACCTCTTCAGAGAAAAGAAAAGTTGTCTTTGAACTGGAAGGACTGTGGGTCACTTGAAGAAGAATAAAAACCACCAGAGAAAGTGTTTACATAAATCAGAAACCTAATGGTGAAACCTAATGCTGTTTCTTTCTCTACAGGTTTAATAAAAATGTCTGACAAATAAACATTCTTAGAACTGAAGAGGCACCAAGTATGTATTTTTATTGACAAGAAAAAAAATACTCAAAAGTCCAGTGTCTTGTGCAAGGACATGCCCCTTGTTGGTTGAAGAATTAGAATTAGAATCCAGATGTCCTAACTTCCAATTCCTATTCTTTCTGCCACAAAAAGGAATATTCCCCCCCCATCTTTTTTGGGGGCTATAATTTCAAACAAAATATTGTCACTAGGAAAAACCCTACAGAAGGAGAAATGTAGGAGAAGAGGAGGGCAACATTATGCCGCAGTTGTACAGGAGGTGAGAGGGCAAGAGACAGAGGTGAGAAATGATGGCTTGGATGTTGAAACCACCAGCACGCTGCCTGCAGGATGGGCGCGGAACACTTCAGCAAGAAGGTGAGAAACAAAAAGCCAATTAGGTATCTTTAAGGCTTTTTGTTATACCTATGTAGGAGAAGAGAGAGTTACAAATACATTATTTTCATCTCAATGGTGGTTCTGAAATTCGGTAACTGTTAACATCAATGATTCACTTCACACCATTGAGTAATTAAGAGAAATGAAGAGTAATCCTTAGTCCTCAAAGAAAACAGACCAACTGCCCCTGACAGGAACACCCCAGGTTTATTAACAGTTGTTTGTAACCCTTGAAAACAGCCCCATGAGGCCACCCTGCATGAATTAGTTGGTATCTTTCTATTTCCTTAATAATATTAATACAAGAGATTATGAGCCGGGCATGGTGGCGCACGCTTGTAATCCCAGTACTTGGGACGCTGAGACAGGAGGATCGCATGTTCGAGGACAGCCTCAGCAAATAGCGAGACTCTCATCAACCTAGTGAGACCCTGTTTCAAAATAAAAATAAAATAGGGCTGGGGGTGTAGCTTGGAGATAGAATGCCCCTGGGTTCTATCCCCAGTAGCACAAAGAGAGCGAGAGAGAGATTATGAGCCAGGTGGGTTTGGTGGCAAACGCCTATAATCCCAGTACTTGGAAGGCAGGGATAGGAGGATTGCAGATTTGAGGTCAGCCTCAGTAACTCAGTGAGACCTTCAGCAAATTAGCAAGACCATGTTTCAAAACAAAAAACAAAATGGGCTAGGGGTGTAGCTTGGAGGTCGACCTCTGGGTTCAATCTCTAGTACAAAAAAAAAAAAAGGATATTATGAGCCTATCATAGGAGCAGGTGCTATAACACCAAAGACAATGTCCTTGTCTCTTTTCAAGTCACTTCTTTCCTTTAGATTGCAACCTTACAGGACAGGAGCCAGGAGCCTCTTCTGAACCCACTACAATCTTGCAAAGTCCTTCCCAGGACCAGTGAGGGGGCTTGGAAAGGAGGAGACAGAGTTATCTTCAGTCTGTCAATGCAATGATCTGCACTTGTGTTTGTGTTCTTTCTTCTTCCTCTTTGGGACTGAACTATGCAGATAAAAAAGAAATGCAGGAATCTTCTCTCTCTGTAACATCTTTGCAAAATGGAACTAATTAGACCATTTGGGAAAGTGGCATGTAGTTCGGGGAAATAGACATCCTGTATTTTCTAAGACAGTGCCAATTTCAAATAGTCATTCTTAACGTGTCTGTAAATCTATGACATATGCTGAAAATTTAATGTTTTGGGGGTCCCAATTACACTGTCCATGTTGCCTTTTGTAGGAAACATGTGTTTTTGTGCTTTTTAGTTTGAGAATATGTGTGTTCTGCACACTGGCCTACAAGACAGTGCTACTCAAAGTGTGGTCCCCAGACCAGCAGCAGCATTTCGGGAATGCTTATTAGAAATGCCAATTATATAACCCCACCCTGGCATCTGTGTTTTAACACTCTTTCTGGGTGATACTTATGCATGATACAGTTTGAGAAGCACTCCCATTGGATAGGGCTTTCATAATTACACTCTTTTTCTGATACAACATACACACAAAAATACTTTTTGAGCTAGCATGGGAGTCCCAGGAGCCAATATAATTCTAGAAATGCAATTCTGAATTTGTCAGGTCATCTGAGATGATAATTACAGATTTTCTCAACAATCCTGCTTCTTTAGCAATGAGGTATTTATGAAAACTCTGCGACGACCTTTGCAGCCAACAAACCACTGACGCTCTACACTGACATCGTCTGTGAATGTCTGGGCTCTGGCACGAGGTACCCCATGGTAGAGGTGAGTTAGCAGCCTTCTCAGAAGGGCTAATGATTCTTGCAGCTCTGACTGCCTGAGAAATATGCCCAAGATAATGGAGTGCTGGAAAGGATAAAGCCCTGGCCAACTACCTCGCTTTCTTCACCCCAAAATCATGCATTATGCTCAAGCGGTCTGTCCCTCCATAGGAGATGGGCATCCGTTTACATTGCATTTAACAAAAGGGGCGCATGATGGATCACACACTAAATATCTTCCTGGGGCCATGGAGATTTTGTTCCATGTTACTGGAACACAAAAGATATCATAATGCATCAGATATGTCAGGTGGGATTTGCCCACATTAATAAGATATTCCACTGGATGCCAAGTGGATTACTGATTTTAAAAAAATACAACAAACCAGCAAGGTAGGTATTTTTATTTCCATATTACAGATAAAGAGACCGAGGCTCAAGGCTACATGTCATATCCAGAATAGAGACATAAATAGACCCTCTGCCTGTGGGCTTTCCATAGCATCTCACAACTTCCCCGGCACTCTGAAGGTTTTGAGCCTGGGAATAAGGCATTCTCCAGAAGATACAAATGGCGTAATGTATTGTGGGGACAAGCACTGGCTAAGAAAGAAGAACAAGCCTGAGAGGAGAATGAACATTCAGAGAGCAGCCCCCCACTTTGGCCACTCTCTAATACAAGAATGACTCTGTGTTTCACTATTACCTCACACTGCTTTTTTTGTTCACGGTTCTTACGATGACCTGGCATTTTCTTTGCATTCATTGGTCATTTTTTGCTTTGTTTTGTTTTAAGTTGGTCTTTCCCATTGGAACGTAACTCCATGAGGGCCCAAACTATGTGTTACATAGGTAAAACCTGTTCCCAGAACAATGTTGGACCCAGAGGGGGTACTCAACGAAAGACTGAATATACAGAAAGTGTCTGCACTATATGTAAAGACAGAACTTTCACCCATAACCTGCAGCAACCTGTCCAGCAAATCATCCCCTTATCTACTACAATAAACAACCCAGGAAGTCAGACGGCTGTAAGTCAGACTTTCTGGATGTCAGATTGCTGTTTCCAGTGACAATCTAGGAAGGTGAACAATGACTTCTGTAACAATTGGCCCCAAATGGCCAGGACTTGATTAACAACTGACAGCTTCCCTAATTTTTTTTTTTGCTTCCCTAATTTTTCCTCCCACTTGCAATTTAGGACCAACCAGAGAGAGCCAAATATGGTCTACCCTTAGCCAGTTGTATAATGTCTGTGTCTAGCTAGCCAGCTTGCAGCTTCTGCAAAATAGCAGCCTTCAGTCGGGTGAACCTGAGCTCCACTTTTTCCACCATTGGACTTTTTCACTTGCTCCTCTGCTTTCCCTTGCATCTCTGCCCAAACACGAGTGACAGGGGCCAACTTCCTTGCTGTGGCAAGCTCAGAATGAATACCTTTTTTTTTTTTTTTTTTTTTT
>PVJS01008049.1:0-54247 GCA_004027185.1 Glis glis | reverse complement strand
TTACTCTCACTTCAAACAGTTAGGGATTTCATTTCTGTGCTCATTCACTTTGCTAACATACCAGTTTCTCTCTTCTTCATTTTGAGAGAATTCCAGATTTGAAAGTTTATGAGTATATTTTTTTGGCAAAAATTAAAAACAAATACTGCATAGCTGGAAAAGTGAGGAGAAAATTTGGACTAGTTCCTCCTTGGCAATAGTATAATAACACATTGATTTCTTTCTAATGAGATCACATTTACTCTAGTCATCATTGCATAGAAACTGTTGAATAGTTTGCATGATGAACATTTAACAGGATTCTACAGTTGTTGTGGGTTCAGTTTAAAAACACATGGATGTATTTCCTCGGAGACTTTAATAAAATTTCTAATGATTTTTGTGCGAGACTGGATAGACTAATGCTTTTAATATTCAACCCTTTAGTGAGAAATCCCTGAATGGTTTGTAATCGTTTTGGCACACTCTCCAAGGGCAGGACAGATAAGAACTACTTCCCAGCACCCTAAAGCTTACTGTGACTACCTTGGGAATAGCCCACCAGCCCCCACTGCAGAGAACATAGGGATCAGTCTCAGAAGTTTTTATTGGAATTCTCCCACGGCTCTGCACTTGAGAAACACAGTCCACAATTACACAAACTTGATCTGAACTTAATTATTATAGCTTTGGAAGGCTGCAGTATGAGTCTGGTCTTTATAGTTAGACTCTTACTGATAAAATGAAAATATTTTTGTCCTAAAGCTCCATAAACAGTACACAGAGATTTAGAATCATGATAGATGACTTGAAATGGTATTAAAGTCCATTCCTGAGAATTCACAGTTCATGCATGTTTAACTTATCAAGGAATTCTTATAGGGTCTATTTACATTAGTGACTTCCATTTTTGTGCCTAACCTGATTAACTTTATTGAAGTGGATTTTTTCTGCATATCAAAAAACCATTTTTTAGTTTTTCATAAGACTACATGGAAGCAAGTGCTATTGAAACCAAACAGAACATTCACTTGCTGTGTGCTATTTGCCATCTTGTATAACTTTGCAACAATAATTAAGTTACTCTGCATACTTTTCAATATCAAAGTCAATTAGGTTATTATATTCATTTATTAATAGCAAAACCATATTAGAAATTGCATCTACTGAAGGAGGCCAAACTCTTATGAAAAATCACTTTCCATATCACAAATCCATATAGTATATTTACAGAGGAAAACTAAAGTTTTCCACAAAATCATGAGTGATGCTCACTGTGTTTAAGATTTTCTTTCAAAAATGGAGTGTACTTCCTTAAAAGATCATTTATTCCCCACTGGTAAAAAGAAGGGAACGAGTGAGCATTTGTAGCCTATAGAGTTTAATTAATGGCCTATTGTAATAACTTTCTCTGAAAGCTGTTCACATATTCATCAAAGAATTTTTTATAGCTGGAAGAACATAATTCAGTATTACATTTTATGTTTGGCTCATGTTTACAGAGCACCATTTTCCGTTCTTCTTCTATTTCATTGTATTTTATATTGTTTTACAATATTTAATACCTTCAGCAACATTCTTAATGGAAATTTATGCTGTCCCTGATGGGTCACTCATAATGGCATATGCCTTCACATTAAAGCCATTTTTTAAAAGGTTTGTAATGATTTCCTCCAGCACTTACAGTGTGAAGATTTTTATTGACTCTCCCTGTTAGGAATATATATATATATATATATATATATATATATATATGCATATATATACACACACACACTTTTACTTTGTATGCATATATATGTATATAAGTTTATGTGAAATTATGAGTTCATATCATATTTTAAATGTTGGTGGGGTGGTGGTATATCATATAATAGATGCTATTAATGGTTAAACTCGAATTTAGAAGAAAAATGGATTAACAACAGTTATAAATGATGAGAAGGCTCTCAAGTGATTTAAAATTAATTGTCAAAGATAAACAATTACTTTATAAGTTTTTGGCCCTCATTTTGTCTGTCATCCTCTTAAAAATGTTACAGTGATTTGCACAAAAAATTTTGAAAGGTCTTAATTTAATCTTCTGAATTTAAGTTATTTATTTACTGCATCAATTCTATAGCTCTAAGGCTCATGAAATAGGATAAATATCTTAGAATATTTTTCTTCACATTTAGTATTAGGGTGTGTGTGTGTGTGTGTGTGTGTGTGTGTGTGTATCAGATATTACTAAGCAACTGTGCTTTCCTCTCTTTTTTTATGGCATGCTTCCACAAAGTAGAAAAAGTGTTAGAGTAGGGATTTGACTGAGTATAGTCAATGAATATTTGAAATTCTATGAATATTCCTCAACAGTTTAGAATGGCAAAGAAAGTATTTGATGAACCTTTCTTTTTGCAGTGTAGCTCCCTTTTTAGAATTCATTTTTAATTCATTTGATTATTTAATCATTCCTGCATTCAAGAGAATATTATGCTAAATGAGATTAGCCAGTCTCAAAAAACGAATAGTTGTATGTTTTCTTGTATATGTGGAAGCTAGGTAGAAATTCAGAAATAAGGGTAACATCCGGTAGAATAGCAGAGACTCCAGTGGAGTGATAGAGGGGGTTTAGGGGAGGGAGGAGGAGGGAGGAAGAGACATACAGAATGTAACAGTTGAAATAAGGCTATATATGTATACAGAATGACCAATTCCAATCTCAAAGACATGTACGTGGATGGGGAGGGAGGAGGTGGGACCCGGAGAGAAGTGCTCCAAGAGTTGTGTGCATGTATATTTACATCACTCTGTACCTCAGTATGATGTATAATTACAATGCACCAAATAAAAGTATATTTTAAAAAAAAGTATCTACCCGGTGCTGGCTATATCTCAGTGGATACTGAAGATATAAAGTAAAAAAGACATGCATTCTGTGATGGTGGAAACCGTGGAGAAAAACAAGAGCATGTATGGAAATAAGCCCAATACTTTGAGATAGTGTTGCATCTGTGAATAGTGAAAGAAACAGAAAATCATGAAAGAGAATCATGGGACTGGGTCTGGCAGTGGTCGCGTAGGTACAGGAATGCTTCCCTGGGAGAGTAACATTAGGGCTCAGACCTGAGTGACAAGAAGCCCGACAAACACAAATGTGGATAGAGGATTCCACATGAAGAAAACAGCAAGGAGAAAGGGTATGAAGTTGGGGAAAGCTTGACATGTTAGACAGAAAAGGTGAGTGGAGGCTGGAGCAGTTGGTAGAAGCTAGGTCACAGGTAGGGCCCTGCAGTGTCCTTTATTATTCTAAGAGACTTAAAGAGCATTGGAGGAATTTAGGTTGAAATGGGACATGATTTGATTTGTATTTTATGAGTAGAAAGATGGATTGCACTAATAAATACCAATTTGGAACATGGATGATGGAGTGGTAGGGGAAGTGGATACCAGTTGGGAAGTGATAGCAGTAGTTGAAGCAAAATACAATGGCGCCTTGGGCTAACACGGCAGCATGGGAGATGACAGAAACATGGTGTGATTTGGCAGTTCATGGATTAGAGGGGGTGTGAGAGAAAGCAAAATCGGGAATGACCAGTACATTTTTTTAATGTACATAATTGAGTAAGTGGTGGTGCCATTTTCTGAGATGGGAAAGAGTGAGATGCCTTCATGTTTAGAGGGTAAATGAGGAGTTCTGTTCTGACAGTGGGAAATTAAAATGTAAGATAGACACCTATTGGAGATGTTAAAAAATGACTGTGGGCACACATGTCTGAAAGCCCAGTTAACAAGTCAGAACGTGGAGAAAGAAGTGTTCTGTTGACTAAACCAGGCAGAAAGGGGTGTTTAGTGAAAGTGGTTCTCTTGTAATTACAGCAGTTATTTTACATGCAGTGAACGAAATGGGCAAATTTGGATATTTTAACAGATTTTATAGCTTTAGACATTCATCATTTAAAAAATTCTCCATGAGAAATATTTGCATTGAACTGAAAATTCCTTCCTCTTTTATGTAAACTAACATCCTTAAAGCAGCAGTTCTCAAAGTGTGGTCTGGGGACTTGAGGCCAGAATTCATAGTAATATTACTGGAGTCCTAGGTCAGAGGTCCAACTCTGGGGGTTCCAACGAATCAGATCCTGTTGCCCATACCCCAAACCAAATGGAAAATGTAATGTCAAAAAGCAGGAAAGGAACTTTAATCAGTATACCTATAGGGGAAGACAAAAGGGACCCATATACTCAGCCTTCCTTCAGGGCTTCTGACATGAGCTTTAGGTTTAAATAGAGGGAGAATTGGGACAGGGGCCAGAGGTATGTATAATTAAGCACTCTCAGCCAAATGGTGGTGTGGCGCATCGTGATCTCAGTTCTTTCTCTGTGCGGGGGGCTCTGGAGAAGTCCTTACTACTTAAAGGGCAATCCCATTCCGGTGAGATGGTTGTTCCTGCTTAAGGGAACAACCTTGGTTCTAATCACAGGCTGATTTCTCCTGCTTAGCAGGTTATCGCATCATGGGGCAGTCTGTCTGGGGGGCTCCCCTGTTTCTGGAATCCCAGGCTTAGGACAATGACGAGAGATTTGGAGGTGCTGCTCCTGGGGTTCTAGACCAGGACCCTGTGAACACTGGCAGTTGAAAGTCCCTGAAAGTCTTGAAAATGCCTTAGTCACTCTTATATTGCTGCCTCAGTCTTGAAGGGGGACAGTATATATTAGGTAAATTTAGGGGCAATCAACCTTGTATTGCCAGTTTTTAGACAGACACAGGCACAGACACTCCTTAAATGATTAATATGAGCCGGGCGTGGTGGCCCACGCTTGTAATCCCAGTACTTGGGAGGCTGAGACAGGAGGATCACAGTTTTGCGGTCAGCCTCAGCTACTTAGTGAGGCCTCTGCAACTTAGTGAGACCCCGTTTCAAAATAAAGAATAAAAAATAGGGCTGGGGGTGGAGCTCCAAGGTAGAAGCTCCTGGGTTCAATCCCCAGTATTGCAAAAAAGTAAACAAACAAACAAACGATTAATATGCCTCTATGAGGAGCTGAGCAGGAACTTGACCCAAAGTTTAAGGTAATAAAGGAGATGGAGAGCCGGGTGTGGTGACGCACACTTGTCATCCCAGTACTTGGGAGGCTGAGACAGGAGGATCCAGGTTCACAGCCAGCCTCAGCTACTTAGTGGGGCCCTCCGCAACTTAGCGAGACCCTGTTTCAAAATGAAGAATAAAAAATAGGGCTGGGGGTGTAGCTCGGAGGTGGAATGCCCCTGGGTTCCATCCCCAGTGCTGCACACACACGGAAAGAATAAATAAATAAAAAATAAAGGAGATGGATACAGAATGAGAGCAGAGACGCCAAACTTTAGCCTGCCTCTGGTTACCCACTGGGCATCTGCAGACCCTTGAGAGGAATCAGTGCTTTTTACCAATAGCAGCATCTAAGTCCTTGTTATAGTTACACTAGCATGGTATTTGTCTTCTGCCTCAGTCTCTCATGAGTGTACAGTGGAGTTTTCTAGAGGCCACATGGTATTGCTGTTGGGGGTGACGGGTCCATTCCTCAAGTCAGGAACTCAGGATCAGTGGAGTCCTTGGCTAATGTGACAGAAAAGAATTTCAGCGTGCACCAGTCAGAGACATAGACAGAGGTTTATTTAAGAAATACACATTCAAGGGAGAATGTGGGCCATCTCACGTGGGAGAGAGACATTTGGGGGTGCTGGGCTCTTTTCTTATTGGGGACTTTTGTGAGGGGTGGGCTAGACAAGGTAGGTGAGGATGATCTCAGTCCTGTAGCCTGGAGGCATTTTCTGGTGTCTGGTCAACCTTAGGGTCCTCAGGCTGACTGAGGTCTTTTTTATCTGATTGGCAGATAAGCTGGAGAGTGTCCTAAATTACAGGTTTTTCAATATATCCTATCTGTTTTGTTAACAATGCAAAGGGAAATTATAGTTTCTTTCAGTTAACTCTAGGATCTACAGATTTCCCAGAAATTTGGGAGAGACAGGCCTGGGAAAGAGACCTGGTTTGGGGAGTAAAGTTTGAGGCCCTTTAGCTTGAGGTTCTTATATTAAAGTTATATTTTACTTTTCCTTTTTGTTCCTGCCTGTCTCCTTTCTACCTATTTATTTCTTGTATCCGATATCATTGTGATATTGCAGTAGATTCAATGCAGATGCAGAATACAGATGTCTTCCTAAGCCAGACATCAATTTGGTTTCCCCAAGGCATAAAACAATGACATGCTTATTAGCTTTTGTTTTAAAAAAATGTAACTTAATATTTAATTTCAATGTATTATTTAATATATAATAGATTTATTATTTTTTAAGCTAATAAACATTTAAAACATTTCTCAGTTTCAGTATCTAATAGAATAACTCTCAATAGAAGTAACCCACATAAGCAAACACTTTTTGAGGGTTTTCAATAATTTTAATAGCGTAGAGATGTTCGGAGACTAAAAGTTTCAAAACTACTGCCTTAAGCCATGTGACCTGAAGACTTCCATGACCAACCGGTTGTTTGTTTTCAAAAACAAACTGGGCTTAGTTTAAGGCCCAACCTATCTCAGCTAGTGTTGCCCTTCTTCCAAATTGCACATACATAAGATCATGTTACAAATGTTTTTTTTTTTTAATAAAGACTTGGTAAATTAGAAGCAGAAAAATTTCTGTAAAGACTGGCATTTAAATCTAGTACAAATAGCCCATGTGGATATGCAATGGGCAAGTGGCTTCCATTGAAGTGCTTATTATTGCGTTAATTACATTCCATTTCACAGTTTGAACGGTGTCCTTGATGTATTTTGTGGGTTCTGTTTGCATACTTTCTAATGCTCACAATTTAGGAATTGAATTGGATTCTCCAGTGATTATCTTGAATTAGCGTAGTAGGATACTGAATTGTGTGTGTGTGTGTGTGTGTGTGTGTGTGTAATTTAAGTATAGTTCTAAAGCCATGAAGGGATCAAACATTCTTTGAATCCCATCACCCTTTGGGTGGGGAGGGGATGGTGCTTTTTGCTCACTTGAAAATTCTAAAGATGTAATCTTTTATCATTTGAATGCTCACTACAATAACTTATCTAATACCACAAATGCTTTCAAATTAAATAAGATAGTGCATTGTTTTACATATGGTCCGAATGTAGTATGTGTTCTTAATACACATGTAAACCTAAATTGTCAGCTCTTGATTGGATCTCTCTTTTAAAATTCCTATTGCTAAGTAAACGTTTGAAATGTCTACATATTTCTCTTGTGATACATTTTGCAAAGAGCTTTTGCATCTGCTAGTACATTTGCTTGTACTAGCCACCATGGTACTAAGCATTTTCACAGAAAAAATTAAAGAAAAAAGAGAAAACTAAAACAAACAAACACTTCTTCTTTTCATTGCTCGTTCTTGGAAAGACAACTTTCTTCTTTTTCTAAAGGCGGCTCTTCTGAGATAAGTCACATTGAAAGATAAAAGGCTCACTCCAACTGTGAACACATATAACATCATATTGTGATGAAAATTAATTTAGTTTTTTTTTTAATGCAAGCTATAGTTCAGTATTTTCGGCAACAGTACATTTTGTCTTCTGGCCTCAGAAAATAGACTTTCTCCAGCATAACTAAACTGCTGAACTAGGTTTCTGTCTCTTGTCTCTGTGTGTTTTATATTACAAGTTTCAGCCATTTGGTCTCAATTGTCTTGTTGAGAAATGAGCACAGGACTAAAAGCCATAAATCCTGGGGGTTTAATCCAGACCCATCCGTTAAGCAGCTGTGTGACCAGGTTGAAATGATTGAAATAATCCTCCCTGCGTTTGACTCTATTCCCCAACTCCGTGGATGACACCTGCTTTCCTCTGCAGCATTTGTCTACTGCAGAAACCCAGGAGTTACACCAGGATCCAGGGATCACAAATTCTCTTCAGTCTCAGCCTATCGCTCTCATGCATCTCTGTCTGACCCTTCTTGCTTTTTAAAAAGCAAGATATTTTTAAAAGACAAAAGTGTTCCTGTCATCACTGTTTAACATTTCCCATTACCTTCCTGTGGCCAAAAATCCAGCCTCCTCAGGGACTTGGCAGAGTTGGACCCGAATCCTGATATTCCCGAGTCAGAGTCAATGTAGGCTATGAAGCCTTCTCTGTCACCTCCCAACCAGGCTAGATTCTCTGCTCTGGAGTTCCTAACATCCTCTGTGCCCTCTTTACAAGCACATTAGGTAGACTGTATTTTATTCATCCAGGAAATACTGATTTTTGCATATACAGTTTGCTAGGCGTTGTTCTAAGTGTTGGGTTATAGCAGAGACCAAATAATACAACATGGAATTAATATGGTGTTTGTGCCCTAACAGACGAGACTTATGACAAATAAGTACATGAATATTTTAATGGGTGCCTTTGTGAGAAGTACTGCAAACACCAAACCATGGTAGGGATGGAGCAGGGCCTACAGGATGGAGAAGCGATAAGTTGAACATTGAGCAGAGACATAAACGAAGTCATGATGGACTAATATGTAGGGGGGAAGAGCATTTTAGGAAGAGAGAATAAAAATGTGCCAAGCCATGAGACAGGCTGTAGTCGACATATTTGAAGAACAGTGCGGAAGCCTGTGTGGCTGAAGTGAGGTAAGTTATTACAGGGGTGGGGGTGAGAGAGTGGGCTAGCAAATCAATGATAGAGGAGAGCTCTCATGGCATTGTAGGCCATGCAAAGGTCCATGCATGTTTTTATAGTCAAGATTGGCATCTATAAGAGGGTTCAAGCAGGAGAGCAGTGTGTTCTAAGTTATGGCTAATAAGAGGCTTTCTTGCAGCCATGGAAAATAAACTCTGGTAGCAGGGAGGGAAGCAGAGTCATCAGTTAGAAAACTTTTGAAATAGCCAGAGATAGATGGTGATTTCTTGGATGTAAGGTAGTGAAAAAAATAGATCATAAGAGATGATCAAATTTGGGAACTACTTTGAAAGTTCAGAAAATAGCTTTTGCTACTAGATTGGATTGGAAATGGTGTGGAAGATAAAGTGAGGATCAAAGAAAGACTCCAAGATCTTGGCCCAAATAATTGGAATAATGGAGATTTTTTTTTTGATCAGTAGTTGAGAAGACTAATTGAGAACCAAGCTAGCAGAGAGTATCTAGTGTACAATAATTGTTTGCTTATTTATTGTATCAGGGATTGAGTCAGTTGTAGTGACAAAAAGCCCTCGAAATATGGTGGTTTGAGTAAGATAGAAGCTTATTTCCCTTTCGTGAAATAAGGTGAAAGGAGAGGCTGGTGGAATGACTATACTCCATGGAGTGATCCGGGTGCCCAGATTTCTCCCATCTTGTTGCCTCAGCGTCACCCAGCTGTCACTGTGGACAGGTAGAAGCCAGGTTGTAACCTTGTCGGTGTTCTCTCCTCTGGGAGGGGGAGGAGGAGAAATGACAGAATGAGTCTCTTCACGTGCAAAGTTGCACACTTGATCTACTCTCATCCTCTTGTACAGCACTTCACTGTGGAAGGCTAGACAAAGTGATATCTACAAGCAGCCGTCTGTCTAGAAAAAAGAGAGACAGAATGGATTCTAGGGATCAACGTATTTGCCTCTCTCTCATAAGCAACGTATAGTCGGGAACTACTGTGTTCTCTATAACCCCAGTACTGACCATAGTTCCTGTATATAGCACATGTTCACTACCTGTTGGTTTCCTTAATAATAAGGTAGATACATAGAACAGGAATTACCTTATACTTGATATTATTGTATTGTCTTCTATGACCTTTTAAATTAATTTTATAATTCATTTTTCATATTTCCAATTATTTTTAAATGTATTTTTATCACTGACCCAGAAAAATGATTGTGTTTCAATTATCTTTCAGTGTCCTACATTTGTTTATTATCCAGGATGAGCTGGTCATGTTGGAGAATCATTATGCATTTATGCTTTTTTAGAGTATTTGCCTCACACACTTGCTTCCAAATGACAATTCCAGAAAGCACAATCAGTGATGACAGAATGAGTCACTTCCATATAATAAAATTGCATCACCTCTTCCAAACTGCCCAATTCTCCGAATCTCACCTCACGCTCCATTTAACCCCGATGTTGTTTCTGTCTTCTAGGTAATATTTACCTTGACAGAAAAAGACGTATTTGGGTTTTAAGATATTTTTCTAAAAGGTTAATAAACCATGTAACATTTTAAGATCATGTTTTGGACTAAAGACTCTAATCTGAAGATAAAACCTAATAATAAAACAGATTGGTAAGACAATGAAGTTTTTTTTTACAATTAAAAAACTGAGAGAAGACACACAGGACAGATTATGTCTCATTTGGAAAGCTTGGGCTTGAGTATCAATATGGAAGAAAATTAGGTCCTATTTTCTTATCCTATGCCATTTTGAAAAGTGTTCCCATCTTCTTTCCAAGAGCAGTTGACCTATCTCTCAAACTATCCATCATACCTCTATATGTATACATTTCTTAGGTATCCTATTTATAGAAAACCACACATTTTCCAAACACTCTGAATGGAAATGTTTGAGTTTTCCTGTATTTATTTGTACATGTTGAAGTCTAGGTCCATGCATCAAATATGTATATTTTTATAAGTTATTAGTAAAATTTTGTTCAAAATATTAAATGAAGACATGGATAGTAGAGGACTGTTTTAGTCTGCCATACTCTGAGAGTAGCATGTGTGCACAAACCTTGGCAGTGTTCCTCAGTGCTTAGACCAGAGCCAGCACATTGTAGGTATTCCATTGATTTAATAAGTAATTATTGAGTCCTACCTGAATGCTAAATATACTCTCTGACACCCAGGGTTCACTGTTAATTTTAGGGAATCCATACATACACCTGCACACATGCAAAACATATCACATACACTGACATACCCACAAACTTATATTCAATTTCCTTCAAATCTGGAATTATCCTTTTATTGACAATTTTAATTGTTTATAAACCAGATAGCTTATGAAAATTTTTAGCTGATAGTTATTAGGCATCTAGTTAATACTGAAAATGATCTACCCATGTTCTCTTGAAATGAAACTTTTATTCATTTAGTTTAAAATATCTCCCACATTTAGACATCTAAGCTTTCCAAAACCTCTGTTGAGATTTAATAAGCCAAAGATTTAAATAATTGTTTGATCTAACATATTATAATTTGGACTGTGCAAACTTTCCATTAAGATCCTGAGAGTTGGGCAGTGTGTGTGTGTGTGTGTGTGTGTGTGTGTCTGTGTGCATGCATGCACACGTGTATGTGTGTAAATTCTCTTCTTAGTGACAGAGAGTTTTGTGAAACTATATATAAATTTTCAATCAATATGGAAGCATATCCCATTATGCTTAAGAGATTATTTATTGAGCTAAACTTTGCCCTAAGGAAAGCAAAGAAAATTAGAACAAATTTAGTAAGAATGTTTAACTTTCCATATCTTATAGTACTTTGCCTGTAACTAAATTGAAATTTAGTTTACTAAACTTTTATCATGCATGACAAATGTATTTCTTCAGTTCTTCATACCAAATATATTCCTTTATAAAAATGTCTAGTCTTATCACAAAATTGCTACATTTAAAAGCATCACAAAAAATGATCAATTCTTTCTTGAGGTTTGATTAGATGAACTATGTAAAATCAGGCTGCATGTCCTAAAAAATTTGAAAGAAATGAATTTCATAAAACCTTTTGCTATTGTGAATGTTTTTCCTTATGCTTAAACTAGTGCAATCTAAAACTTTTGAATTACTTTTATTGTAAAAAATGGAGAACTGGTTATCAACTTCTGTTTAATTATCCTTGCTCCCAAGACTTAGGGGAAAATATCCCCTGAGTATGTCAGAATAGATTTTAAATGTTCTTACCACAAAAAATTAGGTATGTAAAGGTTATATGAACTAGTTTTCTTAGCCATCCCATAATATACATGTGTATTAAACATCATGTGGTACAACATATATACATATATATATAATTATATATGTAATTTTTATTTGTCAATTGAAAAAATATAATCCTTGGGTAAACAATTTAACCTTATAAATCTGTCTTTCATTCTCTATAATATAATGAATTAACTATGCCTTCCTCAAAGCATGTTTGTGATAAGGAGCTGATTTGATCATGAATGTAAAATAACTCATTTAGTGACATTATACACATTTCTACAAGTGTATATAATTAATCTTAGCCTAGGAAATTCAAATATCTAGTTTTCTTCTCATCCTAAAGATGTGCATGTAAACAAAAGTTTCTTCACTTCAGTCTCAAGAAGTGGAACTTGAAACTGAATATGGTCAATGTATAATAATCAGCTCTGGAAAGGAAGGAAATTAGAAACGAGGGAAGGAAGGAAGGAAGAGAGGGAGAGAGGGAGGGAGGGAGGAAAAAGAATGAAAGACTTTTGATTTTTCTGGCTTTGCAGATTTCCATGCTAAGAAAATTCTATCATGGCAAATTTTTAAAAACATACTTTTATTGGAGCACGTAACCATACATCATATTGAGACTTAACGTGATAGAAACATACGTGCCCACAGCACCAACATGATGCCTGAGAGCTGCTGATCTTACTCAGCGGTGGCACACCACTGGATGTGGTCCTAAATAAAGAACTGCTCAATCAGATCTATAATTGCAGAATCGGTATATGAATTTGACACTTTAAACTTTTATTAATTATTCAGGTATTGTATCTCTCATCAAGAAGTTCATTGATTATACTTCTAATGTCAACTTTTTATAGCACTGAAATTTCAGTCCCTTCAAGTCTCACCTTTGAAGTTGCAACTGACTCAGAACTTGCCTTTCCCTACTTGAGAGCTTCAACCCGTCCCCACAGTAGCATGCCTTGTTACACATGTGCAATGATCCTATTTACACATTCTCAGTATGTTTTTGCATTTCAGTGAAAGACAATATAAAAGGGTTTGTGAATTTGTACTCAGTTTAACCTATAACCAGGTAATTCTCTATTAATTTGCCAATAATATTGCAGAAAAATGTTTTCTTTTTTTACATTTTTCTAAGCTTTACTATTATCAGCACTTATAGGAATTACATTTTTTACCTTTTCTATCATTATTGAATAACATTTTGAGTTTGCAATTCACCAAGGAAGCATGACTTCAGTATAAAAATCTTTCTTCCCTTTTTTAAAAATATACTTTTACTGGAGCATTGTAATTATGCATCAAAATGAGGTATAGTGTGATAGGAATAGACATGCTCACAACACTGTGTGTTTCCCTCTCGATCCAACCCCACTCCCTCCTTCTCCATACATATCACTGAGATTAGTATTGATATTTTTGTATATGTACATATATTATTATTTAAACTGTTACTTTCATTATGTCTCCTTCCCCCCTCTTCCTTCCCCTAAACCTTCTCTATCTCTCCATTGGAGTCTCTACTAGTTTATCTGAACAGGCAATTTATATAATCAAAAAGTACTAACAATGTACTAGTTATGGTTTAAGCTCAAGCCAGTATGAGTTCCTTAGGAAGAAAAGTCAGTATGGTACCCTAATGTACATTATTTTATTTAACTCTTAGTTAATAGCTATAGATTAAAAAATCCTTTAATTTCCTCCACTCTGGTGTATGTTTCTACTAACAAGTCTATAGCATAAATTCTTTTGATATAATATCAATGTATCAAGTTACCACTTTTGATATAATAGTTGCCTGTTATTTCCATCAAACAGGATTTTATACTTTGCTTCAATTTTTCAGTCATAGGTTTATCAAAATATAAGTTATAATATTCATTAAGCAATGACCATTTCCACCCAGCAGTAAGCAAACCAACCAGCCAGCCAGCCAACCAGCCAGCCAGCCAACCAACCAACCAACCCATGAAGCCTCATTCAGATTCCTTCCCACCTTTCATGGTGAGATCAAACACCATTTCCTATATCAAAATCCTGAGATTTTTTTAAATAAAAGTAATTTCTTCCTCCCCAAATTTTCCGTTATCTTCTTGGACAGTCATCATTATACTGTAGTTCATTGGTTCTCAAAGTGTAATTTCTGGGCCAGCAGCATCAGCATCACCCAAGAACCTGCTAGAATTGAACATCTTCAGGGCCCACCCTAGACCTACTGAACCAGAAACTTGAGGGATGGCTGGATTGGTGGTGCATATTAATCCTAGTGTTTGGGAGACCGAGGCAGGAGGATTGTAGGTTTGAGGCCAGACTCAACGACTTAGACTCTCGGCAACCTAGCGAGACCCTGTTTCAAAAATTAAAAAAAGGTCTGGGCTTGTAGCTTGGAGCTAGAATGCCCCTGGGTTCAAGCCCCAGTGCCAAGAAAAAATAAAAAAAAGAAAGAAAGAAAAGAAAAAGAAAAAGAATCTCTAGGGAAGATGTCCAGCAGTTTGTGGTACAGCAAGTTATCTGAGTGGTTCTGGTTCCGATTCTGCGTGATTGGTGCATAATGTCACTCGCTTCCTACTTGGTGTATTCTCCACGAGGACCAGGGTTTATAATTAATTGTATCTTTCAGGTCTTAAGTGCCCCTAAAATATTTGTTGAATGAGGTGATAAATTGACAAATATAAGGACAATTTAAGAAACACAGGCCGGTTAACTGGAGGAATAAGGGGGAAGATAAGGTTCAGAGGTGGGACATAGCTGGAGGAGGTGGGTCCCTGTGGGCGTGGTCTTGGGGACTATACATGTCCCTACTTCCCTTCTTGCTCTCTGCTTCTGACTGCTGTGACTGGGAGAGGATTTTGCCACCACGTGCCCTGCTACCCTGGTTTCTGCCTTGGAGCTGGCTGACGATGGACTGAACCTCTCAACTGTGAGCTAAATAAGCCTTCCCTCCTCTAAGTTGTTCTTGTCAGGGATTTTGGCCACAGCAACAACAAGCTGACTAAAATACCAACTCTCCCTGAATCGCTTTCCCCACGATGTATAGATTCTCAAGTTTCAACTCTAGGATACAGGTGGTTCAATCAGTTTATTCAACAACAATTTATTTTTATATTGAATTACGCTCTATAAAATGTAAACACTGTGCTAGGTGCTTAGCATTGACAAGCAGATAGCCAATTACCTCACTTACAAAATATACATAATTAAAGTACCCAGTACTTTGTAGAGCTATTGTGATGATTAAATATGTTAGATATCAAAGTACCCATAAAATAGAAATATAATAAAAAGTACGAAAAGTACAAAGACGGAAAGGCTTACAATGAGAACTTATAATAGGGACACATGCTGTAGATTGTCAAGGGAAGTTTTTCTAAGGCAGCGACATTGATGCTGATACAGAATGGCAACTGTCATTTGGCCCAGGTGACAGATTATGGGAAAAAAAAACTTCAGCCATACAACCTGCATGTGCAAAGTTCTAGCACCTGGAGTATGATGGAGATGGACTATCAGCGGTCGATCAGGCGTACACTGCATTACTCTCGATCTTTACCCAGTCCTGAGGATCTGTGTTCCCCGAATAAGTCTATGAAATGTAGTTGATGTGACAGCAAGGTATATATAAATGTGACACTAAGAGCAGAGATTTTGAGTAAGCATGGTGTCAAATAAGTATTTTTTTTTAAAGTACTGGGGATTGAACTCAGGGGCATTCTACCTCCAGGCTACACGCCCAGCCCAATTTTTTATTCTTTATTTTTGAAACAGGGTCTCGCTAAGTTGCAGAGGGCCTCACTAAGTAGCTGAGGCTGGCCGCGAACCCGGATCCTCCGGTCTCAGCTTCCCAAGTACTGGGATTACAAACATGCGCCACCACGCCCAGCTCAAATAAGTATATTTTAATGAGTGAAAACCAGTTGCTGGGTGGGGTCGTGTACACCTATAATACCAGCGACTCAGGAGGCAGAGGCAGGAGGATCGCAAGTTCGAGACCAATCTGGGCAATTTAGTGAAACCTTGTCTCAAAGTAAAAATAATATAAAGGGCTGGGATGTATCTCAGTGATAGAGCACCCCTGGATTCAGTCCCCAGTACCACAAACAAAATACAGCACAAAACAAAACAAAAGCAAAAGCAAAAATAAAAAGAACCCCAGTAATTGGAGAATTTAGAGTTTGGATGAATTAGTATTTTGGGAAAACCTGAATTGAGTACAATAGCCTCTAGGTTTTTTTGGGGGGTTGTTTGTTTTTCTTTTCCTCTCTAAGAATAACCAAAGATGCCAAATGGCTCGGAGCACTTTTGCCCATGATGGATTTCTTGAACTATTCGCTAACTGGATTACATTGGCATTTCTTCTAGAACATCTTGAATTACATTCCTTCATATCATACTTATCATTTGATATACAGTCTACAATGTAGATAAATGGAAATGAGGTGGTTTGAGTCATTAAGTAAAATGGATGAATTTAAAATGAAATCAAGTTGTGATAACTTTATGTTATTTCTAAATAGCTCTTTGGAGGACAGTACAAAGTAAAAATTTAAATCTTTCAATTTAATTGCTTTTTCTATTAACAAACTCCTTTCTTATTTGACTATAATGCTATTCAGTGGAGGCAGTTAGTCACTCTACTATAAAGACTCGAAGTCTCTCTGTAAACCACATTGTATCCTTTTTTGTATATATTGGAACTCATATAAAACCTGACAATAAGAAGCACCACTCATGTTTGTTGAATGAATGATTGAATGAATTAGATACCAACATGTCCCACTCAAATAGTTACGAGGGGAAATAGAATATCATGTATATTATATTTAATGTTTATTGTAGAAATCCTAAGCTTTATATTAATTCCTGATGCACGTAAGTTATGCATTCCAGGAATGCAGTGCTCATGGCTATCAAAAGTTTACTGTGTAAGAAAAGAAAAAAAAGTTACAATAAGGTATTATTGCTGCAGTGCTTTCAAGCACATATTTAAAACCATTTTTGTTTATAGCACCATTGAGATGTTATATCATTTGAATTCACATAAAATGAATTGGCCAAGCGAAGATGGAGACTGTGGTAAAGCACTCTTCAAATGTCATAGTTCAAATGTCATAGTTGACAGAAGACATTCCTGTGTAAATATAGAGTGGTTAAAAAAGATTTACATATAAAAATAGTGTATTAACCTTAATATTGAAATATACAAATTATAGTACATATATGTAATATAAATCTTAGGGCTAGTCTCTAAGAAATATTTGTAATTAAAGGAAGAACAAGGTAATTTAACTTTTAATCCATAATATCTTTCACAGAATGCATGAATTTAAAAACATATCTATTTGGTATTAAATGTAAATATCCCAAATCCTTTCTTTTTCTTTCTTTATGGTACTTGGAATTGAACCCAGGCTCATTCTACCTCCAAGCTACACCCCCAGCCCTTTTTATATTTTGTTTTTGAAATTGGGTCTCGCTAGGTGGCTGAGAGTCTCACTACATTGCTGAGGCTGTCCTTAAACCTGTGATCCTCCTGTCTCAGCCTCCCAAGTACTGGGATTAGAGGTGTGCACCATCACGCCGGGCTACTCCTTGTGTTTTTAACATGGTTATACTGTGGAGGAACTGGACTTGGAGTACATCCTGTGTACTGGTATTCTTTGTAGAATGCAAATTTTCTAGAGTAAGAATTAATTGAGGAAAAAATTGAGAGGATAAAAGAGATATACTGTCTTGTAATTGTTGATGTGATAGTAAGGAGAAAACCCAGCTTACATCTTGGGTACACTGATCTTCTGCCACCCAGCATGACATTCTGACGCATGGTATTAGCACACTAGACTAAGAGAACTTAATGCAATCAAATGGAAACTACCGATGCTCTGCATTTTCATCTTCTATTGTTGGAATGGATTTTTTATTATGTATGAGCAGATATATTTTGTTATTTCCATAAAACACCCAGAGAAGCTTTTGCTGGAGCTTCATAAACTTCAGTGCTACTTGTACTTAATGGTGTCAGATTTCAGTCAACCAGGGGTTATGAATATGCAAATTGATGCTCAGAACTTCTTTGTAAGTCTTAAGAGAGAGGTTACTATTGTCATAAAATATGTCAAAAAGTAAAGTCTCTGGACTCTTTGGAACACATACTAGTTTCATTCAACATCTATTTCAAGAGTAGTCAAGAAAACAAACATCTTCATCTACTGGTTTGCTTTCTTAAAAAGAAATTTTAAATTGGAGAATATGCTGGGCATGGTGGTGCACGCCTATAATCCCAGTACTTGGGAGGCTGAGACAGGAGGATGGCAGGTTAGAGGACAGCTTTAGCAATGTAGAGAGACTCTCAGCAACCTAGTGGGACCCTGCTTCAAAACAAAAATTATAAAAAAGGGGTCTGGGGGTTTAGCTCAGAGGTAGAATAACCCTGGGTTCAATCGCCAGTACCATACATAAATAAATAAATATATAAATATATAAATAAAATGGAGACTATATAGAAATAGCAACAGAAAATATTAAATGAAGGTAACAGTGTTATGATTTAGACATGGTTATAGAATAATATGGTCACTACTTGATGGTTAATTCTCAGCCTTATGCAGTCACATGCATTCTAAGTATTTATCTAAATGAATTATTTCCCATCTTGCACTTTGAGATATAATGTAATATGACTATTAGGAAGCATTTAAAGTCTGAAAACACTCAGAACCAGTGGCAGGTTGAAAGTCTTTTGATTTCACTCAACCTGCTCGTTATGAGAGGCTAGATTGGTCTTTCTTCTTGACTCGCCTTTCTTAATTAGAAGTTATAGATTACCACTAACTAACTCTTCTTACCTTCCAGTGCTCTGATCCCTGAGACACCTGGTGCCCAAAAGTAGCCTGGAGTACTCTTATGGTCTTTGCTCTTCACACAATCTTTTTCCACACTAGAGTTTTATGGGGTCCTTTCCTTAAACCCCAAGGTTAGGATAGTAGTGAAAACTCATTCTCTTGAGACAGACAGTCCAAATCCTGGTTGTGTGATTTCAAATAGATTTCTTTTGTTGCTGTTTTGTTTTTGGTTTTTGGTGCTGGGGGTTGAATCCAGGGGCATTCTACCTCTGAGCTATACTCCTAGCCCTTTTTATTTTTTATTTTGAAATGGTTCGCTAAGTTGCTGAGTATCTCGCTGTGTTGCTGAGGGTAACCTCGAACCTGTGATCCTCCTGTCTCAGCCTCCCAAGCACGTGGATTACAGTCATGTGCCACTGTGCTAGTCTTTCAAATAGATTTATTAACTTCTCTGAGCATCTGTTTCTTTTCTGTGAAATGAGGATAATAACAGTGCCTACTTTATTACTAACAGTCCCCACTACAAAATCATATATGTATTTTAAGGACATTGCCCGGCATGAAGAAAGGCTTCCATAAATGATGTTTTTTTTTAAAAAAAAATTATTTCGTCTCATCCCTGAGAATTCTTTGAGCTGGCCACATGTCACTTCTTTTGATCTAATTAAAATGAAGATCATAATAATCGTCGAGGTCTCAGTGTGTTATAATCTCCCTTCTGCTTCATGGCATTTGAGGGGACCTTCAAAGACTTAACCACGGGAGCTAACATGGCAGTTGCTCTCAGAATCCTTTCTGGCCTCCCTGTGAGGGGACAGTCATGAGCGGCTGGAGCCCAGCGCTCTTCACGTCATCATGTGGAGGCCTGTTCTCTGCTCATGAAAGGGCAGCATGGTTGATCATGTCACCTGTGCCTATTGTCCGATTATTTTTTACTTCTAACCTCAGGGCTGGCATAAAGGCAAAGATAGTTAAGCAGACTTGATGTGCTTTGCCATCTGCCTCCCTCTCTTCTGACATATTTTTCTCCTATACCAGTATCCGAAGATCCCCCATCTTTGGACTAAAGACAGCTGGTGCAGAAGCTGTAAATCTTATTTAGTAGACAAAGAAGCCTAGTTAACATATATGAACATTTAAGTTTGATATTCTCTCATATAATTTCAATCTAATTAAACCTAATGACGGGGTACGTTTCCTTAGTAAACAGTGAACCAAAGAAAATGTGCAAATTTCCCCCTCTCTGCTGGTAAAGTCAGCCCGTTAGAGTCTGCATGATTTGGGGATGTGCTGGCCTGCGTGCCGACGCAGTGGGGGTGCTACGTGGCACCTCTCATTAGGACTCGTTCTCTGGCAGTCTTGCTCTTTCCCATATTTAAACAGAAAGCATGGGGGAAGAGGCTTCAGTCTGTTTCTTAGAATTTAAGGCAGATTACTTTATGGTTCCTTAATCACTGGAAGTATGAAAAAAAGAAGCAAAAATGAACTCTTTGCAGGTCTGACCTCTTTGATACATTGATGATATATAAAGATTCATTTAAACCGGGCGCACGCCTGTAATCCCTGTACTTGTGAGGCTGAGACAGGAGGATTGCAGGTTCGATGTCAGCCTCAGGAACTTAGTGAGGCTCTCAGCAACTTAGTGACATCCTGTTTCAAAATAAAAAATAAAATAGGGTTGAGGGTGTAGCTCAGAGGTAGAATGACCCTGGGTGCAATCCCTGATAATCCCCCCCCAAGATTCATTGAAATGTTTGTAACATTTTAATCTTATTTAAAAGTTAATTCTTACCAATGATGGCATTTATTACTGGAACATATTGGATCAGGGAGTACCATACAGACTACACTGGGGAGAAAGTAAGATCCTGAGAGAAATAAGGTCTCATCTCAACCCATAGCAGAACAACAAAACCTTCTTGTTGTGTTCCTTGAAAGAATACTTTGCAAACAAAACAGACTGAGATTATTATGCAGAATATTTTTTAAGAAAAAATTTGTGACATTTGTTTGCTAGGAGTGTTTTCTTTCTGATGAGGGACAAAAAGTTGTTTTTAGAACATGGAAATAGTTTGGGCTATGCTTGCTAATGCCATATACCAACGTTTCTCTATATGACATGTATTATCTTGTTTCCCCCTCATAGCAATCCTAAAAGAGGTAGATGGTATTATACCCATGTCACAAATTAGGAAATCAGATTAGCCTACACACCACTGCATGTCTACTAAAGGAGAATTCAGCACAGGTCCACATGCCCATGGAATCTGTATAAGTAACCTTGGATTGCAACAGTTGTGGCAGTCCACAAAATAATTGAATTCATACTTTGATTGAAAAACTACTTTTTCTGTGGCATCATACATAGTGGGAACCATACTTCCTTGTGATGTATTTTGTAGTTCTAATCTGATTTTGTTATCTTATTTTCCATGACTCTATGCACAGTCATTTTTTATTCCAAAGCATTTTTTTAGGTGTGTGTGTGTGTGTGTGTGTGTGTGTGTGTGTGTGTGTGTATGTGCTGGGGATTGAACCTCCTTTTTCTTTTTGGACATTACTAAAGGTTATATGTCTTTATCTTGATGTATCCATGGTAACTTGGAAGAAACTGAACAAATTGGAGGCTGTCTATACAACTTATAATTGCCTTCTGTGTCACTTAGTCATGGTTGGGGTGAATCTCATGAGGATTTTTATTTCATTTCAAGACGATTAACTAGACTCTAACAATTATTTCATCACTGGGTTATATGTTTATTTTTATATTTTACTTTTTCAAATTTAGTTGAATTAGGCAGTATCGCTTAGTCAGTGCCCTGGAGTCCCTAATTCTATTTTGTCCAAGTCTTTGGTCTGTCTTTTTTGAAAGTGCCCCATAAAGGAAAGTTATTTGCCACTTCCCTTACCCACATTAAAAGACTGATATTATTGGATTTGCCACTTTTCCAGCTTAGAAATTTAGTGCCGACAGTTATATCTCTCAAGAGAAGCTCACTGCCAGTAGGCATGTGAGAGAGGCTAACTGATCCGTCAGTGACCAGATACTGCTGGTCCCTTTTTTTCAGTATCCAGGTTACTGACTTTGCAGGGCAACTACTCCCTAAAACCAGTGCTGAGAATGACAACACCTCACGTCATCAGGTGGGATTTGACAAATGTCATGGGCACTGTCACAGAATTGCGAAGCCTGCATGTATTTTATGTGGGGAAGTCCTGGATCGGCCATGTTGCAAATGTTGTGATCTTGAAAAAATTATATACTCTCTGTAGACCTCACTTTTATCATCTGTAAAATGGGACCATAGCAATATCAACTTCAGTGGGATATAGTGAAAATTAAACAAGGGAAGATAGAGGAAACATTTATAAGAGTGTCTGGTGAATAGTCAGTTGGCAATGAATTATAATTATTCTCAAGTTTGGACAAATATTTTCATTTGTATAACTTTTCTTATATTAGCCATTCTATTCATAAAACAATGATCAAGACAAAACATACTACATTGCTTTATTCAAACAGATATGAATGTAGTTGTAATTTTATTTTGTAGTCTTTAATTCTAAAACTTTTTAAATTAGAAAAAATATGAGTTCATTTTTAAATATATATTAATTAGCAAAAAGATGAAAAATTAAAATCTTTCTTAATCATGTGATCCAAAGAAAGCCACTATTACTATTTCGGGTTTTAACCTTTAAGTTTTCTAATGTCTGTGTATAAGAATATATATTTATACTTTTTAAAAATGGAATTATACTATTCATAGTGATTTGTAACCATAAACATAGTATGTGCATCTTTCCAAGTTTTTAAATATTATTTTACAATATAACTTCTAATGACTCCATTATTTTATGGTGTGAATATGTTGGCATTTATTTAAGTAATCTTGTTCTGTTGGGCATTTAGCACTTGAATCATTTTTCTGTCTTTTTGTCTCACACATCACTGTTATAAACTATTTTGCAATGAATACTTCCTAAACTTATTTCATTGTGCACATTTAAAATCATTTCCGTAGGATACAATCCTAAATATGAAATTATTTGATTAAATGATATGGTCATTTTAATGTCTTAATTAAGAGGGATTTAAAAATAGGTAATACGTACATGGAATACCAAAATGAGAAATACAAAAAGTTATATAAAGGTAAGTCTTTTTTCCTACCCTGGTCTTCCCCAAATAATTCCTTTCTATCCTTCCAAAGATTTGTTTTTTTTTTTTGCGGTACCGGGGATTGAACCCAGGGGCGTTCTACCTCCGCACTACACCCCCGGCCCTATTTTTTTATACTTTATTTTGAAGCCGGGTCTCACGAAGTTGCGGGGGGCCTCACTAGGTAGAGAGAGAGAGAGAGAGACAGGGAGAGAGAGAGAGAGAGAGAGAGAGAGAGCTGAGGCTGGCCGCGAACCCGGATCCTCCGGTCTCCGCCTCCCAGAGTACTGGGATTACAATCCAAAGATTTTTTTACAGTGTATTCATGCAAATAAACCTATATTCTCTCCCTGACCCTGTTGCACAGAAGGAAGCCCATGAGACACATGTACTACTTTCTTTCTTCTCTCAAAAGCTTTTCTCATTCTTATTTTTGGCTGCGTACAATCCCAGTGATAGATGTGAAGGTTGGTTCCATCTTTGCTATGACAAGCTGTGCTGCAATAAGAAATAACCACTTCTATACGCTATTTGTGCTTTGGAGTGTATCTGTTGAATAAATTCCTAGAAGTAGAATTGTGATCATATAATATGTAAATTTATGGTTTTATTAAATATGGCAAATTGCCCACCTTAGGACTTTTGCCAGTTTACACTGCTACTGGCAGTGACTGGGTGTGGTTCCTCCCTCCAGCCTTGCTGAAAAAGGGTGTTATCAAAGTGTCAGATTTTTTTTTTTGGCCAGTGTTGTTGGTGAAAACTGGTATCTTGAAGCAGATGCAATCTGTATTTCTCTTATTATAAGTGAGATTGAGCACCCGATTCATAGGAGCAGTTTACTTTTTTAAAAAATGTTCTGTAAGGTGTTGGTTTTGTTTTTGCCACAGAGATTGGGAAAACACACGAGAATGTTTATTTATAGTAGAATTTTACAACCTTTTATTTATGTGTATTGGATTTTGGAGTATTATTACAAAAATCTTCCCCATTCTGAGATGATAAATAAATTTCCCATGTCTTCTTCCTATCCCTGGACTCTTCATCTCTTCCTTCTCCTTCTGTTTTTCTTTCTCCTTCTACTTGCATTTACAATTTTGATCTATTTGAATATTATTCAAATAGATTAAATTTGAATATTATTTGAATATTCAATTTGAATATTATTCAAATATTATTAAGGTGTGAGAGGTAGATCCAAATTTTTTCTAAATCCCCTGGCTGTGTTAGCACCATTTTATCTCCTGTGTTGAAAGAAAGTATGTGTGTCTGAATATGTCCTTTGTCATACATTAAATTCCAATTTGTTTGGCACTATTGTTGGAAAATTTTTTTGTTCCTTTTTTTGGTATGCCAGTGCCAAATTATACTTATGATTAGAGATTTAATAAATCTTAACATCTGGTAGGGTAAGTGCTTGCTCATTCCTTTTTCTATTTTAGAATTTTCCTAGATAGTTTCTTTTATCTTTTGTTCGTATAAACGTTGGAATTAGCTTATATTGTCCCAAAATTAGTGCATTAGTCAGCTTTTCCTTGCTGGGATAAAATACCTGATAAAATCAATTTAGAAAAGGGAAGGTTTATTTGGTTCCCAGTTGCAGAGGTTTCAGCACATGGGCACTTGGCTCTGCTGACTTTGGGCTGGTGGGGAGGCTGTGGCAGAGCAGACGTGCTCACCTTATGGCAGCCAGGGATGAGAGAGAGAGAGAGAGAGGCCCCAAGGGCATACCCTTAAGGTCACACTCCTTCAACTAGGCTCTACCTCCCGAAGTTTCCACTACCTACCCAGAACCCCGTCAGATTGTTAATCTATCAAAGGGTTAATCCACTGCTGAGGGAAGAGTTCCCTTGATCCAGTCACTTCTCAAACTCCTCACCTCTGGACACTGCTGCACTGACACCAAGCCCTCAACACATGAGCCTTTGGGGAACCTTCCAAATCCAGGGAAAAACCTGTTAGAATTTTTGTAGGCCTCACATTACAACTGTGTGTTACAATGAGGAGAAGGGACAGGTCTGTCTTGTCGGTCATCCTCTTCTGAGCACCTGGCTGTGGCATGTTTTCGGTTAGGTCCAGCCTCCTTTGGAGTTGTTCAATAGCGCCATAGTGTTTCCTTTCTATATGCCCTGAACACTACTTGTTAACGTTATTCCTACTTTTTTACCTCTTTTCTGTTGCACTTTGCAAATTTTCTTATGATATATTCTAGCTCTCTACCTTTTTTTAGGATATATGGAAGCTACTGATACTAATTTTGCATGCCTGTATGAGTGACTTTTGTCACTTTTATAGCCATTTTCCAGTCTGTTCCGCTTTTTCCCAGGTATCGGTCATAACTTTTATAAATACGAATAGTTTTTACTTCCTCTTTTACAATCTTGATGACTCTAATTGTGTTCTTATAGATAAACGTTCCTCAGTTGTCGTGCTTAACTTTATTAAGAAATTTCTTATTGAAAATAAAGAAACACAATTTTGTTAGGAGAATATCTATTCCTATTTCTTGAGTGTTCTCTTTCTTGCATTTTATTAAATGTTTTATAGAACCTATAAAGATATTTTTCTCCTATGATTGATTGTATTATTAAATGTCCTAATATTAAATAAACCTTCATGTTTTATATTTTAATGTTCCTAAATTCTGTTTCCTAATATCCTATTTAGGGTTTTTGTGTAGGGTGTCTTAACTGAGATTGGGCTCTCCGTGTGTGTGTGTGTGTGTGTGTGTGTGTGTGTGTGTGTGTGTGTGTGTATGTGTATGTATAAAATACACCCAGTTTTGGAGATAGTGCTATATTTACTTCACAGAAATGGTTGGAAGACTTCTTCTCTGTGCTCTGCAACAGGCAGTAGCCTTCTAATTTGTTCTTTAAAGAGTTGTTACAAATTTCTGGAAACATTTTTGGCCTCGAGCTTCTTTTTGGTGGTAGCCCTTTGGTAACTTTCCCTCAATCTTTTATGAAACAGATCTGTTGACATTTTCTATTTCTTTGTAGTCAGTTTTGTTAAATTGCATATTCCTGTTTTGCTTTATTGTCTGAAGAATTCTTTAGTATCTTTATATTTGAATATCATTCTAAGAATTTGTCTCCATGAAGACTATTCTTTTTCTTGTTTCTATATTTTCCCCTTGAATCATATTCTTATTTGCATTTTTCTGTTTTTCTTCCAGGAAGAAAGTAAGATCTTCTTTGCCTATCTTTTATAGTTATCATTGTCTCTCTTTTCCTTCCCAACTCTTTTTTTCCATTCCAGTTTCTTTATTCATCTCCGTCTCTATTTCCTTTAGTGTGTTTTCTGAAATGTCTATATTCTCTTATACTCTTTTCAGTTTTTCTTTATTTCTTGGATGGCTTCGTTTCATTTTCTTAGTTCTTTCCTGAGTTCTGCCAGATCACATTGCATCTTCTCTTTTCTTTTCACTACTTCATTTCTGAGTTCTTGTTTTCCTGCTTTGGGCAAAGAGTGTTTCAGTGTGGGGGGAGGGGGCGGGAGTGGGTAGAGTGAGAGTTGGGGGAATGGGGTTGGGAGCGAGGCCAAGCTATTTTTGCAATCTTCCTAATTTTATGACATAGAGGCTTTCTTACACTCTGGGGCCATGGGAAAAGATTGCTTTCATACAACAATACTCCTCTATGTGACTCTGTGCGTGTGTGTGTGTGTTCTCGACACTCCTATGGATAATTACATTATTTCCTGTTCCATTAACCAGCTACATTTCTGCATGTTAGGGTGTGAAAGGACCATGGCTTTCTGAGATCTCTTGGTGCTAGACCCAGTGGACACTAAGGGCTTTCTCTGTGCCTCATTTTCTTCCTCTTTGACACCCTCTCCTGGTCTCAGTTTTCCCGCACATTTTAAAGTCTATAGATTATACTCATTTCATACTTTTACTAAAAATGAATCTTGCAGGGCCTTTTTTTTTCATTCTCTTTATAGCATTGAAATGCTTTTCAGGAGAAGGGAGAAATTTTAACTAATATAGCTGTGGTTATGCTAGAAGTCCACCTGATATTTTTTGAATTATTTTTAATTAGTATTGTTTTGAAAAGTATTTTTATAAATCTTGGTAATCTGGGAATCGTATGTACCATAACCTCACATAGACAATTAGTATAGCTGAAGTTAATTGCAAAATTCTAGCAAGGGACGTTCCCTTCCCTGCCTTTCCTGGAAATGTGTAAAAGGGAATTTGACAAAGGATCCAAATCTAAATAAGGACAATAAACTGAGTCCCGTTTAATTTTACAGTCTTGGCTATTCTTTCTTGAGAACAGACTAACTGGAGGAAAATATAATTTTAGTACAAAATGACAATGTTAAAATCTTTAAACCCTAATTAAAAATAGACTACAGTTATTTCAAAGTTGACCTTTCCTCCTTGTATTAGTTTCTCTTAGTCATTCACATTTTACCATGTATTTGCCTATAAGACCAAGCAAAGTACCAAGTTTGTTTCAGTTTATTTGCCTGTGAAGTAAACAGCCTAGGAAAACTAAATTTAAATCATTTTGTTAGAAATTAGGTAGCTTATTTTTGTGTTCAGAGATATATCTAAAGTCTGGCCCCCTTTTTCCAAATAAATTATCTATCTTGTGAAATTTCTTAGTACACCTCTATAAGATTTTTGTTGCTTCTCAGATCATGCAGCAGCTGTGTCTGTATACCATAGTTGTTTTACATTTACAATGGATGATGAGAATTTTCTCCCCTCTTTGGAAAATATCATTTTTATTATTATTATTTTTGCGGTACTGGGGATTGAACCCAGGGGCATTCTACCTCCGAGCTACACCCCCAGCCCTATTTTTTATTCTTTCCTTTGAAACAGGGCCTCACTAAGTTGGGGAGGGCCTCACTAAGTAGCTGAGGCTGGCCGCGAACCCGGATCCTCCCGTCTCAGTCTCCCAAGTACTGGGGTTACAGGTGTATGCCACCACGCCCGGCTAGAATATCATTATTTTTAATGTATTTGAGAACTTCGGGGATGAGTGAAACCACCCAGAGTTGTTAAATCTTGTTCTGGTTTCTTGAATACATTTGACCTATGTATGAAACAAAAGGTAGTGTGCTGATAGAAAGGGACATTAGATAATTAAGCTTTAATTTGTTTCCTGGTCCTTATTGGTGCATTGCTCTTCATGTTTCTGTCTTTTCTTGCCCTAAGCTTCCTACAATGTGAATGGACAATTAGGAGTATAGAATTTTCCTAGTTGATTTAGTCTGAATCTCTAAACATTTTCTTGCACTATGTGATAAACACTGAGGAGGAAATGAGGGCTAACTGAGCCAGCTGTGTTTATTCACTACTGACTGACCTAAGTCTTGTCTTTATAAAGGGCCTTTTAATTATAACTGACCTCATCTAGTCATGGACTATTTTTTGTTGACACAGATTCTAAGAGGAATAGCAGATGAATAACTTTAGGAGATCATAAGACTTTTTGTTTACTTCTGCATCTTCTTGTCAAACAACTGTACACCCCAACTGTACAATGCTTTATTTCTTAGGTTCTTTTGCGTGAAAACTGGTCATGTAAAAAAAAATTTTCCCATATCTATCTGGCATGATTTTTTTTGATCAAATACAATATATGTTAAAATGTAGTTTCTGCATGTCTACTCTTTATACTTTCAAGACACAATTGGAACAAGTTGATGAATGAAGTCATGACAGGAGACTCCTTCAGAAAACAGCTCAAAACACAGTCACATGTTTCAATGACAAGGTAGTTAATACCCAGGGATTCTGGAGGACCAGGTGTTCCTGGTCTGGCTGGGGTGGACATCCCAAGAGGATGAACTGAGGTGGGTATCCTAACCCAAATATACAGAAATTAAAAGGCCCCTCATAACGAGTCTGTAAAATACCACAGGAAACTCAAGGCAAAGACCCTAGCCACTGTGTTCCCAGGGCAAGAGCTGGGTCAGAATCAGGCAAATTCAAGGCTCAGAATTTCCAAAAGAACTGAGATGGGTAAGAGCAGGGAGAAAATTCACCAGGACTCTGGATTATTTATGAATGAAGCAGAAGTGTCTGCAGCGTGGCTTTATTGCTCTCAGCCGCCTTTCGTATGGGAGAGTTGGGCTGCGTTGACATCACTGCGAGTTGTTACTCCCTGGACCCTTCTCATAAACTTTGATGGCCTCTTGAGAGAATATGAAAAACCCAGAAAAGCAAAGGTGAGGTTGGTTCTCAGTAACTTGTAAAGTGCTGTCATGAAGTGAAGAGGCCCTTCAAAAAGGGGCACGCGGCACCTCAAGCTCTCTCCTGAGGAGTGCACCTTGACCTTGGTGTGTGCAGAGATCCAGAAAAACTGTTTTCCAATGTGCATCTTTTCTGGAGCCCTGTGTTTTTTGTGGTGCTCAGAGCAAACTGAACTTCTAGGTTTTTATCTTTCAGTCTTTCTGTAGTCAACATAGCATCTTGCTTCTGAAGATTCTGTCTGCAGATTTTTCCAAATCAAAGAAAAATCTCTGTTCTTATTAGGGACAAAAGAAGTATATAGGTAAGGAAGACCCAAATTAAAGAAACGATATGTGTAGGCAGATGTGTGGATGTTATACATTTTGACTGAAGGTGCTAGCAAATGTTTACCAGTAAATGGGTTGGAGATGAAACTTGTTCCATGTTGCCCATGGAACTCATCCTCATTGTGTATCTAAATACCTAAGTAGATGTGTGTTCAGGACCTGTGTTGAACTCTAAGCCATATGCTTCATGTTCATGGTTTTAATGTTATGGTTCTAAAACATTTACTTATCAACAGACAATGCAGAGGTTGCAATATAAACTCTTGGGTCCAAGTTGGGTTTTTTAAATTTATTCATTAAACATTTACTAAATGCTTATTAAACACAAAGTCCTGTTTGAGGACAGCCTGAACCAGATGGTTTTTCTGCATAGTCACTACCATATCTGGCTTTGGATTAAAATATTTTGAATGGAGAATTGGAATTAAGAGGAGAATAAGACTGATATATTGACAATAAAAGAGTATGTATTTAGAACCTATCTGTTGAACACTATGCTGAGTGCTTCATATTTATCTATTATCTTACATCATCTACAGGATTCCATAAGGGAGGCCTGTTGTGCCCATTATGCAGATGAAGAAACTGAACTTTCGTGTGTATAAATCATGAAGCACTTGAGTTCATAAGCCACATTTTATTTAGGGACTATCTATGGTCTGAAAGCAATTATTTTTTTGTGTGTTTTATATATAAGTTTTCTTTTATTAACAACTCTACAGCTAATTACATGGTTACTTATTAGACAAGGTAAATAATAAAGAATTGAATTAAAAGAAGTAAGCATAAAATGCAACATGTAAATACCTGAAGCCATTCATCTTTGAATGCAAAATGTTGTGATTCATATATGTGACTATTTGGGAATAAGAAATCACGACAGAAATAAAGGAAGTCCAGATTTTATTTAAGAATTCATTCTAAAATATTCTCCAGACTTAATAACCTACCAAAAACCTTAGAAATGTTGCAGATGAGGTAGCAAAATAACCCCGAAGAGGAGAGCAATCCAATTAAAATATTTCTATTGCAATAAAAAAAAACACTGATAATCTTTTACCTTGTACAGAGATTTTCATCTTAAAAAGAAAATGTTTATTAGCTCAAATGAACTTCCAAGTTAATGGATTTTCAGTCTATTAAAAAAAAGGTGATATAAAAAACTCCAGTCTCCAGTAAAAGGCATTGCATGGGGAGAGAAGGATTTGAGAAGATGAACCCTAATAGCACCACTTACAATAGCCATGCCTATCTGGAGGTCAGCCTTCAAGTCAGTTCATTCATGCATTAATTCACTCACTCACTCACTCACTCACTCAGTACTATTTATTTATTGAGCATTAGTTGGAAACATCTGCTTTGTACCATAGGTTAGTAGAAGAAATAGACAAGTATAGCAATCATTGTAGTATTGCTAATGAGATGCTAGAATAAAAGTAAACTCAGGGTTGGTGTTGAGCAATAGGACATCTCACTTAGCTGTTGGAGATCATGGAATGACCAGGCGTCATGCTTGAACTAGGTTTGAAAGATGAATAGGAGTTGGCACAGACTAGTGCTCAGTAGTTATTCGTTGAGTGACAGAAATGGTGGAGAAAGAAATGGTAGAAACAGAAGAGATTATGCCAGTTTAGGGAATGCAGGTATTTGAGTGTGGGGTAGTTTTTATGAGTGTAGCTAAAAAAAACCACAAGCATGGGCATCACCCCAGGTGCTCCTGAAATACGTAAACTTATGGGTTCCACTCTACATCCACTGAATCAGAATCAAGAATGGGTCAAGGGACGTTGGCCTTTTAAAGTAAACATTGCATCTCAAGGTGGGTTGATATGTATGATAAAGTTTAAGAACCGCTGCCCCAGATTTTATATTAAAAGTGATTGAAGTTGAGCCAGGAGGGGGCCAGATCATGAGAAGCACTGAATGACATGGTAAGGGTTTTGCCTTGATTTTGAATGAAGCTACTGTATTTGCATGTTAAAATGCTATGCTTTGAATATTTAGCAGAGGACTCAAATTGTCTACACTATCAGTGCCAGTATATTTTTCAGAAACAGCAGTGGCAGGAATTGTGGGGTAAGGCTTCTGAATGGAATGTTTGTTTATGAATGAAATATTTATAAACTAGGGGTAAATTAGTGTTTTACCTTGGGAATGAAAGACTAGCTTCCAGAATCAAACCTCAAACTCTCATATTCTTATCTCCAGACCCAACTTATCTGGGGCTGGTCACCAGAAATCATGTGTCAAGGAGAAAGAGGTTAAGGTTCTCCACAGTGTATTTATTTCACCTAATTTGATCCATCCACCCACAACCCTGCTCCACCCCTAATTCCACTCAGCCAATCTGGCAGACCAGGTGGGAAGGAGGATACAATTGATGGTATTCCTAAAGGAGATGATGTGCTAAAATTCACTGAAAGATTCTTGTTGGGGCAGGTCAGGAATAGTCTTGTAACTTGTTTAGAAAGCAAGTTGAATCTTTCCTCTTAATAGTTTTAAAATATGAACTTTACACTCATTTTAAATCCACTACTTTCAAGTTATTTTTCTATGTTTCTTAAGTAGATTATTGTGACTTTTCCCCACTATAAATATAATACCTTTTCCCCCTTGGGTAGTACATGAGGTCATATTTAAGAAATCATATCATATCTGCAAAATACAGTGCATTTTGGCACACAGTAAAAGATTGATATTTAGTATCAGGGTTTAACTTTTTTAAAAATATAACCAAGTTTTCTGTGTCCACATTTTCTGGATCCTCTGCTAAATATCCTAAAACTTCCCATTTGTCATTTCTTCCCATGAATTTTTAAAGGTAGAAATGTGTTCCAAATGTCCTGGAACTTTCTTCCTCTCTCTAGGGTACACTGAATGGAAAAATTATTTGTGTTCAAATTGTGTCATATTTTAGTATTTTCATGGTATGTGTGTGTGTGTTAGTCTATTTTGCATTACTATAACAGAGTACCACAAACTGGGTGAGATATAATGAACAGAAATTTATTGATTCATGGTTTTGGAGCCTGGGAAGTTCGAGGTAGAAGGTCTGCATCTGGTGAGAGCCTTCTTTCTGAGTCATTCTGTGGTGGCAAGGCAAAGAGAAAGAGGGAGCTGAACTCATCGTTTTGTAACAAACTCAGAATTGCAATGGGGATCTGCATCCATGTACGAGGGCAGAGTGCTCAAGGCCTGATCACTTCTTAACACTGTTGCATTGGGGATAAAGTTTCCAACACATGAGCTTTGGAGGACAATACCAACCATAGCAGTATGTCAAAATCAGCTCTCTATATGTTTGATTTGTCAAAAAAACCCACCTTCATCAGCCTAAGCTTTAGCAATTGATGAAACAAGGTGCTTTATTAAAACAAAACACACAAAATCTTCAGTTCAGATAGATCCAGATTTGATCGTGAGGCTCATTAGCCACTGATGAGGACATCTTATTCATCAGTTGATGCTTTTTTAGTTATCTTTGTGGTATAATTAAGTACCTTTGAATTGGACTCATTCATCCCTGAGGCAGGTTAGTGTTACTTGCATTTGAATTGCCTCCTTAATTCAGTTCAAACTTCAATTTTCAATTTTCCAATTCTTTTGCTGTTTACATTAATCAGTTGAATTAAAGATGAATAATTACTGGCTCTGTTCCTATAGTAACAAGTGTCACATGCCAACAACTTCAGGAATTAGGTTGGATATTTTCAGCTTTCTTTGTTTATAGTCTTCAAAAACAATGTGGGAAATATATTTTATTTCCTCTTTATTAGTCACTAGGTCCTAATTAGGAAGCTTCAGGGGATAAATCAAGGCTCAAATAATGTCTTTTAAAGTTGACATCAATGTCAACTTTAGGGAAACAAATCCTGTCTTAGCTTTCCATTTCTTTAACGACTACGGTTGTGTTCATGTATATGATTTCTTTTCTCTTAGGAAAGTGTCACTGATCTTATTTTACTTGAAGAAGATAAATGTGCTGATAGTAACAGGTTAGAAGTAATTATTCTACTGAAAAATTAGCTTCCAACTAATATTCATCAAGTATTCCATGTGTGCCAAGCAATGTGATGGGTGCTACAGATACTGGAATTAGAGAGAAATATAGTTTTTGTGGTTGACTTTAAGTCTGGGTTGGGCTTCTACTTGGGCTACATCAGGATCCCAATTCAAAACATACTTCAGTCTTGTAAATTCTAATTTCTCTACTACACACCTGAGTGAGGATTGAAAGGAAGTGAGGAAGAAGGGAGGATACTACTATAATTATTGTCAAGAAGTAGCAGGGAGAGGGGGGATGGTAGGAAGGAGAGGCTGCAGATTGGTCCTTGGTAGGATGAGGTTGGTATTTAGTATTTGCCTTTGCTGGATATTAGAACCATTGTGTACCCAAATGAGAGTTAGTTGTATCTGCCATGTTGAAACCCAGTATATGTACGTATACAGGTATGTGTGGGGAAAAGGAGTCTCTGTGCTTGAAGGCTCATATAATTTCTTTTATGTTTTATATATTTCTCAACTAATATGAACATATGCAATTAATTCTGCTATAACATAGCATATGCATTTCTAAAAATCACATTATGCAAAGCTGCACACATATACAAAAAAGCCCACAGTGCTTCTGGGAAAAATGGGGTTAGAGGAATAACATTAAAAATGGTAAGAAATAAAGATAGAAACAGTGAGGAATAAAGATAGAAACCTAACAAAAATGGCAGCACACTTTTACAAATGTTAATTAAGACTTACATAAATACTATAATAAATATGGCACTTTATCCTGAAAAAGACCTGGATTTTGCTAGCAGAAATGAGGAGGAAGAGACTTGTAGCTTGTGAGTTATTACGAAGTGGTAGAAGAATATATGAAATCAAACAGAACGTTTTAATCCCAGGTGTGGACAGGTAAGACTTAAAACACTAACAGGTAGCTGGTAACTTTAGGGCTGGTGCACAAATGTGTCTTTTATTTATTTATATTTATATTTTTATTTTTATTTTATTTTTTGCAGTACTGGGGATGGAACCCAGGGGCATTCTACCTCCGAGCTACACCCACAGCCCTATTTTTTTATTCTTTCTTTTGAAACAGGGTCTCATGAAGTTGCGGAGGGCCTCACTAAGTAGCTGAGGCTGGCTGCGAACCCAGATCCTCGGGTCTCAGCCTCCCAAGTACTGGGATTACAAGCGTGCGCCACCACGCCCGGCTATATGTATGTTTTATATGCTTACACAGCTCAGCTCAAGTTGGTGCCACTTTCTGCAGATGAAATATACAGAGGCAAACGCGAAATTTGCTTTATGCTCAAATTATTCCGTAGTATATGAATGGCACTGGAATAAATTTTTATTTCATAACAAGAACAATAGTGTGTAGGGATATTTTTCTCCTTTACCGAAATACTCGCTCTATGTCTTGATTTGGGTGCTCACATTCCTCTTTTATTCTAGTTATTTGTACTTATTGTTTTCTCAGTTATGTGGTGAATTCTTTAAGGACAAAGGCTGTCTCTGATATTACCTTTATAGTATCGTTGAAGGGATTTACTCTATTTTGTAATGGGGATTGAATTCAGGGGAATTTTTTCTCTGAGCTATACCCAGCCCGTTTTTTATTTATTTTGAAACAGGGTCTAGCTAAGTCGCTGACAGTCTTGCTAAATTGCTGAGGCTGGCCTCGTACCTGAGATCTTCCTGGTCTCGGCCTGCAAAATACTGGGATTATAGGTGTGTGCCACTTTACCCAGCTGGATTTACTCTTTTAAAAAACTCATTAACACGGTTGAAGGTAGAACTGTCACTGTGTAGGAGATGGAGGTATGGATGATGAATTTTAAGAAGGCAAGAAGGAAAGTTTCAAAAAGGAGATAAAATAGCTGGTATTCTGGAAAGTTCTATGGTGAAGCCAGGAATTCTAGAGGATTGAGTTACAGATATGCAGAAATATACTTAGTTTGTATACTCAGGGCAAATTAGTAAGAGACTGTCTCCCTTTGGCATACTTTTGTGTGTGTGTGTGTGTGTGTGTGTCCCTGGGGATCGACCTACACCCCTAGCCCTATTTTGTTTTTATTTAGAAACAAGGCCTCACTAGGTTTGCTGAGAGTCTCACTTCTTGCTGAGGCTGTCCTTGAACCTGTGATCTTCCTGTCTCAGCCTCCCAAGTACTGGGATAACAAGTGTACACCACCACGCCCAGCTCTTTGGCATACTTTTCTAGCACAGCCAAGTCAAAATGAACCAAGGGGCTCTTTGTAGCCAAGGAGCAACTTGGGTAGTAGACTCAGGGGCTGCTTGCTGCCATCATCAAAGGTGCTGTATTATCCCTTTGGACAAACATTGGATTTTAAATTTCCATGACGCAGCAGTTCTCCTGAAGCTGTTTTGAAGACGAGGAGAAAGACCAGAGCTTTTGGTGCCTTTACCGTCGTTTCAAACTTTGATTATTTTGCTCTGATAATGTTGTTTATGAAATATATGATTCCCTAGTCCTCAAAGAAGATCAACTTGCAATTCAGCAGTCCTGGCTCTGGGCAGGGTGGTCTGGGACTTGCGATGGTGGCATGAAGGTAAGCCCATGGCTTCCTTCCTCAGTCTCCATTGGAATTCTCCTATTCCCCCCCCCCTTTTTTCTCAGCATAGATAATAGAACTCCAGCAGTAGGGGAGGCCTCTAACATTGTTTGGCATGAGGCGCTGCACATATCTGTCTCTTCATGGGACCGGTGGTGTAAGAAGAGATATTTGGGCTGCGTCACATAAAGCCTGTAAAACTTTAGGCAGAACCTTCCTTTCACATAAATATGCAGTGAAATTCACAGTCTCAGATCCAAAGCTTAAGAGCTATTCTCCCATAAGTGGGTATAACTTAATTTAAAATGTTCTAAGCACCAGTAGGAGAATTCTCAATTTTAAAGATAGTTTTGCATTCCGGGAACCGTGATTTTACATACAACGGCTGAGACGTCTATAAAACATTGCATGAAAGCATCAGTGGAAAAGGACTTTGTAACGCACCCTCAGCTCAGTAATGCACTGATTACCAGTACCCAGTTTCTAGGTTATTATGCCTGCCATTTTTCCTATGCGGTCAGTCATTTGGCCATTACCTACGCCAGCTATTTCACTTGAATATCCAGGTTGAAAGTTAGCGAGACATAAGCCAGTCAATTAGGATAACAGTTAATATTAAAAACCTGGTAGAAGAGGATGTTGAAAACCCTAAGTAGAATGTAGAGCCATCTATACATTTAATTAATCCATGATCTTCCTCTAGCAAATCACCACAAAAAATCATCAAGACTTGTTCCTTTAGCACTTCTGGAAAATACAGCTCAGATTTCGTGCCCCGGAAAAGGAGACAAGGCATAGCGTCATATTTGCCCAGGAGCAGTAATGCCAGTCAGGGGTGGGAAAGCAGGAGGACGCTGATAGTTGATGGTTCTTGTTTTTCCCCACTCCTTTTTGTGGAGTTAAGTTGTAAATAGGTGAATTGTATCTGAACCTATTTGCCAGATGTACAGACTAACCAAATGTCTGTACCTGTCATCAGTCTGAACAAGTTGAGAGGTGAGTTGTCAGTCTGATTTTACTAAATTAATACACCCAACAACTAGCATCTTCTATGTATATAATTTAGCAAGGAGAGGCACCTGTAGTCTCTCTGCTTGGTCAGATATAATTTTGTGTCTTTCTGAATCCTAGTCTTTTGCAATGCTCATATAACACAGCATCCAATAAGAATATATCTAATACTTATTGGTGCACCTGTAGTCCTGTAGTCTCAGCTACTTAGGAGGCTGAGACAGGAGGATGGCTTGAGGCCAGGGGTTTGGGGCTAGTCTGGACAATACAGCAAGACCCTGACTCCCTAATTAAAAAGAATGTACTTAATAAGCATCTACTATGTCCTTGGTACCAGAGTTATTTGCAAGTTCAAACCCACTGTCTATACAAGTTAGAGTCTGGAAAAGGATACAGTTGTGTAAGCATGACAGATTTCTTCCCCGTGCCCTGGCAGCTCTGTGTTCGCCCTTACCAACCATATTATCTGCCCCAGCACAGTGGTCTGCATTGACTGCCACAGAGTCTGGCTCTCAGGCCTGTGGTGGGATTCAGCTCTGCACACGCAGGAGCAGGTGAGAGGGGAGGGAAGTCATCAGGGGATTCCTTCTCCTTATGACTCTCCGGGGGCTGCTGCACTTCTCCGCTGGATTTCACCTCCCCTCTCCAGGCATTCCTTACTGCCGAGGACTCTCTTTTTCCAGGGATTGGTAACCATCCCTTCCCTTTGATTCTTTGGGTGGTCCAGTGATAACTCCTCCATTAGGCATCCTGGGTTACTGTGCTAAGCCTTGTGGTTTTCCTTCCTCCCCTCTGCCCCTCTGGTTTTTTGTTTGTTTTTGCGGTACTGGGGATTGAACCCAGGGGCGTTTTACCTCCGCGCTACACCCCCGGCCCTATTTTTTATACTTTATTTTGAAACCAGGTCTCACGAAGTTGCGGAGGGCCTCACTAAGTAGCTGAGGCTGGCTGCGAACCCGGATCCTCTGGTCTCCACCTCCCATGTACTGAGATTACAAGTGTGTGCCACCACGCCCGGCTGCCCCTCTGTTAATGATACTTTTCTAAATAAATACTCCTCAGATGGTCCTAATACAAGTAAGCTATTGTTTCCTCTTGGGGTGCTCTCTGATGTAGTAAATATTGCTTATTCAGCAATTTAAGTTAGGTAGGAGGAGGTTATAAAATTCTAGGGTTGTCCAAAGGAGAGGGTGATGCCTCTACTAAATGCAGCTCAAATTGGAGGTATGTGGGCTAAAACTTGAAGGATTAGAAAATTGGGTGACAGCAAGTGGTGAGACTCTCATCAACCTAGCAAGACCCTGTTTCAAAATAAACAGAAAATAGGGCCGGGGGTGTAGCTCGGAGGTAGAATACCTCTAGGTTCAATCCCCAGCACCACATACACATATACACACACAAGAAAATTGGGTGAAAAATACAGGAAAAGGTGTACCAAGTGGAGTAAAAGAAAACATTTACCAAAATCACAGAGGTTGGAAACTCAATGGTAAATTCTGGAAATAGCTAGGTACATGTGGCAGAGCTTAATGTTTGTGAAAGGAAAGGGTGGTTGATATAAGTGTGACACATACCAGCTTCATGCCTCTCATGGATGTGGCCTTCAACAAATAATCTGTTTAGAAAATAAGTCAATAAATAGAAAGGTGGGAAGGGGTCATATCATGAAGGGTTTTGAATGCTAAAAATTTTGACTTCATAGCTAAGATGCTGAAGAAACAGAAAAGAATTTTAAACAGGGTTTGATGGATTTTAATAAGTAAAGTGTATCCTTTATTTGAGCTTTCAGTATGTTTATTGTCTTTCTTACTAGATCTTAGCTATCTTGTGGGGGCAGGAAACAAGTCTTATTCATCCATATATATTCTCAGCAGCTCTTACTTAGTAAGGTGACTTGTGAATTGGTGGCACCCAGCATGTGCTGGCTGAATTATTGCAAAAATAAATTTCATGGCTAGAGTTTACACGGCATCTATGTTATGGTTTGGATTCAAAATGTCCCCCAACACCTCATGTGTGGGCAATGCAGCCAGGTTTAGAGGGGGGGCAGGGCTGGAAGAGGTGGACCCCTGGGGGTGTGGCCGGTGACTCTCTCTCCCTGGCTGCTTCCTCTTTCCCTCTCTGTTCCAGTGACATGAACTATGAGTGGCTTTTCCTTCTCCACCATGCCCTGGGTCTTGGCCTTGAGCCTGCTGATCATGGACTGATCTCTGAAATTGTGAGCCCCTAACATGAACCTTTCTTCCTCTAAGTTGTGCTTGTCAGGCATTCTGGTCACAGCGACAAAGCAGCTAGCTAAAACAATGTGCACTTTATTTTTACCATTTTTTAAGAGCTTTTAAAAATGAAACCATACTGATTTTATTCCAAACATTGATTTCACCATGCTGCAATTGAAAGCAGAAACACAATGCTACTGATGGGTTTAATATGCCGCCTACTGAAATATCATTTGTTCATTTATTACTCATTGATCCAAAGAAGCCCTCCAGTTGGCAGGTGATTGACTGTAGCTTAGAGGTTCTCTTGAGGTTTGTAGAGAAGGATCTGGCTCCTTCTGTAAATATTTATTGCTATAATCAGTAGCTTGATGGGGCCCCTAGTGGACATTCTTTCGTTAAGAATAAACATGATCACTTCCATCAGAAATTGCTCTCAATATTTTCATTGGTCCTCATCCTAAATCTGTAAGAGTGGCAAACTGTTAAGTTTTTCTACGGGTATCAATTAATTTAAAATTAAACATCTTAGCCCAGACTTGCTAGTAAAAATATTTTAAATCAGGGAAATGCAATATAACAAACTGATATATCTTTCTTTCTATGTGCTTGTTTATCTGATATGAGTCAGTGCTGGGGACTAAAGATTTGTGTCCCCCCAAAATGTATGTGTTTAGAGGTGGTGCCTTTGGCAGATACTTAAGTCACGGAGCGGGGAGCCTTCTTGAGTGGATTTAGTGACCTTATAAGAAAAGGAAGGAACACTAACTTGCTTCTTTCTGCCACGTGAAGACTGGACCAGAAGTTGTCAGTTGGTCTGTAACCCAGAAGAACCCTCATCAGAACCCAACCATGCTGGCGCCGAGACCAACCTTCCAGCCTCCAGAACTGTGCAAAATACATTTCTGTTGTTTCTAAGCCACCCAGTCTACAGCGCTTCGTTACAGCAGCCTGTGTTGATGGGCAGAAAGTGAATAAGTTGCTATTTTTAAGAATACACTAATGTGCTTCAGGTAGGAGAGTAAAGGTATTTCCTCCTGTTCTTTGGAGCAGCTACTTACGGAGCATCTACTATTGTCTCTGAACTATTAGAAGTGTTGTAAGGGATTCTACAGCAGAGGCTGGCGGTGGCCTCTCAAGGCACTAGGCGGGTGAGCCCGGGCCCCGGTTGTTGTGGGCATTGATTGCTACAGATCCACACAGTCTTCTTCCACTGTTGTCTGTGGATGATGGAGTTGCCTGGTTCAGAGACACGTGGGAAGTTACACCCGCTCTGACTGTGGTCGATGGCCAGTGACTTTCTCTTGCAGTATTTAACAGCTCAGCTTTCTCACCTGGGGTGAAGGAGACAATCTGTGTGGCGCAGTCTCTGCTGCAGAGCTGTCATGGGACTTCTCTTGGACCTGCACCTGAGCCTGGCTCCTTCCACTCTTCTGTCTTGCTTTCTTTGCTTCCCTAGAAGTTTCTTCAGAGAGCACTGCTTCAGTAAATCACCTGCAAGAATCCCTGTCTCAGGCTCTGCCCAGGGAAACCCTGTCTAAGACAGATACAGAGAAAAAGAAGGCACGGACTCTTTAAAAGAAATTCATATTATAAGGTAGACCAAGTTTGTAAGTAATTTAAACTAGGTCATACTGTGATTTAAATGAGATAAAAGGATAGTACTATTTGGGGGGGCAGGGGTGCTGGGGATTAAATCTAGGGGCATTCTGCCTCCAAGCTACACCCACAGCTCCCCTTTAAATTTTATTTTTTAATTTTGAAACAGAGTCTTGCTAGATTGCTGAGAGTCTCACTACTCGCTGAGGCTATTCTTGAACTTGCGATACTCCTGTCTCAGTCTCCCAAGTACTGGGATTACTGGTGTGCCACTGCACCTGGCTGATAATGATTTTTTTTAAGGTACTGGGGATTGAACCCAATTCTACCTCCGAGCTACACTCCCAGCCCTATTTTATTTTTGAAGTAGGGTCTCTCACTAGGTTGATGAGAATCTCACTACTTGCCGAGGCTGTCCTTGAACCTGCGATTCTCCTATCTCAGCCTCCCAAGTACTGAGATTACAGGAGTGCACCACCACGCCTGGCTTGCTATGGTTGATTTTTAAGAAGAAATTTTTCACTTAGATTATGGAAGGGATAGGAAAAATCTTTGAAGCAAAATAACTTGAGGTTTGTTTGAGAATTGCCGTAGGCCATTTTGTTTGGGGAGACACGGAAGGTTATATCAGGGCCATATTGAGGTGTTCCTTGAAAGCTAGGAACAGGTGTTCATTCTGAATTTGAAAGGGAATGGAGAGCCAGTAAGTATTTTTGAGTCTCACACCGATTCTGTTGTAACTGTTTGTTGGAAGATATATCTGGCTGATTATGTAGTATCCTACATAATCATACGTTATGTATACTAATCATACTACATAACGTTAGTGGTGGGAAACAGGAGTTGGGGAGATCAGTAAGAAGGCTAATAGTAAAATGAGAACAGCGATGCTCCACAGCAATGAGGGAGTGAGAAACAGAGGAGAGACGTTTTGGAAGTAGAACTGATAAAGCTTGACAAAGGTGGACTGGGGAGGACAGTGACTCAAAGCTTTTGAGTCTGCCTAAATGGTTGCCTCTTAGAGCCTTCGAAGAAGTGGAGTTGTTGTATCGAAGGTTGTCCACATTACCAATTCCGTTATAAAACACAAACACTGAGTTCTATCCCTTTTAAAAGCCTGCGCCACTTTGATGGGGTGAGTAATATCTCGCTGTTATTTTCATTCATTTTGAAAATTATGAATAAAGGTGAACACATTACTGGTTTTGTCCACTCTGTGTTATGGGCTCTGAGAGGTAAGTATTCCTTCTACTGCTGTGTTTTCATCCCCCCGGAATATGGAATCATTCATGCTATATGGATTTGGATTCTGTGTTATTAGGCCCATGATGACTTATGACAGAGTCCCAGTCAGAATGTGTTGTGACTAAAAGCCAAGAGAAAATATGAAGCCTAAACAGAATTTTCTGGGCCCAGCAGGATAGTGGCAGTACTAAAGAAAAACCTCCCCTGAGAGTTCCTTGGTCAGTATTATGGAAAGGCTTTGGGTCAGAAGACCTGGATTTGAATGCTGGTTCTACCAACACCTAGTTTTACATATTTGGACATGTCACTAAACTCTGGGGCTTCAGTTTTCAAATCTGTAAGGTGGTACTTTCTTTAAAGGGTTGTTCTTCAAACAGACAGTTGAAATAATGGGAGTCATTTTTCTTTACAAAATGAATGTTGGTGGATTTTATTCCTGCAGGCATTTGCCTCCTCAGGGGCAAAAATTATTTCTTTTCCCCAGTGTCTTTCCTGACACATGGTAGCTGTTTATTAAGGCTTGCCACGTGGATGGATGGGTGGATATTTTTTTCCCTTGAGTGATATAAATGACAGTCTGTATGCTTCATTTTCTTTTGCTGCTTTGGAGATAGAATCAGGAAAGGAAAGGTATATTGGGAGTTTTTTAATGCTTTTATTGGTGCAATGTAATTATATATCATAGTGAGATTCAAAGTGATACAAACATGCATGCAGACATCACTTGGGAGTTCTTTGGTAGTAAAAACTATTTTCTTCTCCATCTGTTTTGGCTTTCCTTGGTAACATATATTTCATTTAGTATGGACAGTATAAGTTCCCCCTCTTTATATAGAACTACAGTATTTCTGATAAACCTCTAGATTCTATAACTATGATTTAAACAACAGTTTCCTGTTGAAGTAGTTGTAGCTGGCTCAGTACATGGAAAAACTGGTGTTGCATCGTTTATTTTTACTTTTGGGCATTTCCTGAAAATGATAGGAAGACAGAGAGTGACCTACTCTTTGGTATTTTTTTTTTGTTGGAACAGTTTATTCAGATTATTTGAGCTGTTCCTTTCTCTCTCTCTCTCTCTCTCTCTCTCTCTCTCTCTCTTTCTTTCTGTCTATACACTTGTGCTTCCAAATTTCCTTTCCTATCCTTCAGGAAAGGATTTTGATGCTTGATAACATTTTTTTCTGAGTTCTCTAAGTATACTTGTCTTATGTTTTGGGTCAGACCATTTTCAACAGAATAATTTTCTACTTAGAGAACCTCTCCAGTCTTGTAGCTACCTGTGGCAGGTAGCCCAGACAGGTATTGTACTTATTCCCACTTTACAAGTGAAAAACTGTGAATCATAAAGATCTAACAAGTTGTCAAGTGAGTCCAGATTGGAAGTCACTTTTCTAGCTTCAACTGGGGACTTTTCATAGTACCCAGGGAACTTTTAAATATTTATGTGCCCCAAACCCCTAAGACAGTGTCCATTTCCTTGTGGCATGCTGACATGGGAATATTGCCTGGCTCTCCTTCTGCCCCGTTCTGTGAGACCATGGAACTATTGAATAGATCCTTTTGTGGCCCGAGTTTCTGTTACTCAGGCAAATGCATGGTCCGACTCAGTGTTCCAATCAAAAGAGACCACTTGCCATTTCTGAGCGTGGTCCTCACTTTCCCACATTGATGGATTTGTTGACTTAATTGTCTTTTCCATGTTACACATTCTCATATCTAACTTAAAGTCCTCACTATCCTCCAAGTATAGCTCAGGTGTTACCCCCCCATTGAAGCTTGTCCTATCCCGAAACTAGCATTTTCATCCTCTTCTTTGACTCCATAGCAATTCCCCCACATGTCATATGACTTTTCACAATCCGCATTGTGCGGCAGTTCATTTTTGTGCATATTTTTCTCATCAGTTGAATTTCTGTCTCCTCCACAGTCCTCACTTAACTACATAAACACCAACGAGGGGCTGATAAACATATGTTGATGGGAAGTTAAATCTTCCGCCTGCAATAAAATTGCATTGCTAGTTTATATTTAAAGTGTTTCAAACTTAAACAAGCAGCAGGGAAAATAGTCATATTTTATTTTTTGTGATGTTCCGTCTTCTGAGTTTTATTGCATTTGTTCTAGTGGCTATAGCTCACATGCATACTTTGTAAATCTGTTTTTAAACATACCATAATTCCTGAAGGGTTACTGGTCTGCCTGAGGATTGGACCTATTACCAATGATGGAATCAAAAAAGTGTCTTTGGCTTGCTCGAATCAGGATGAGAACCAAAGATCAGTCTCCAAAAATCCACCAAAGAGACCAAAAAGACCAAAAATCCACCCCGAAAGCCTATCTTGCTGAGCTGCGTAGGTCTGCCAGTCTCCCCTCTGCAGAAACGACAGACCAGCAGAGAGCTATGGTTCGGGTCTGGGTTTTTCTCAGGAAATTGTCAGAAAGATTGACTGACTTCTGCCTTAGATTAGTTTTGTGTCACTTTTTCAACTCCAAAAAAATTGTCCCTTAAATTGAGAGCAGCTTTTTTGGAAACTAAAACTCTCGTGCAGTTATGACTTGGGCAGGACTTTGCTGATTGGGATGGAGATGTGATCACTTTTAAAAAATAAATAGAGCCAGAAATGAAGGGACAGCTTCTCAGTGCATACTGTGGATGCGGCTGTGAATGTGCCTGTTGCCCCGGATATGTGAAATTTTGCTTTTTTCATCGGAAAACTTGAATCAAATTAATTTTTAAAAAATTAAGCGTGGAATTTTTGAGTCATGTTTATCACTATTTCTGCATCACTCTTACCGAGGAACTGCTGTCATGTATTCTCCTTTTGGGAAGTTAAGTCGCCTCTGATTCCAGTTGCTGCAGAGCCTGAACTCGGAGTGAAGTCGGAGTGTGGGAACTGGCCCGTGCACAGTGATGGGGGAGAAGGGATTATGTTCAACATTAATGTCCATTTCTCCACACTGCTGCCAGTATTCTCCATGGAAAGGAATATTATCCTGATTAACTCTTAGCTACCCCCCTCCTTTCCTGTGTTAGTAGCTGTACAGTTTCCAAGGACAGCTCTTATTCACTAAACCTATTCACTAAATACCCAGATGAATGGGATGAAAAGAAAAGGTTGTACACGTCCTTTCCAGCATCACTTTTTACTCTGACTCTGTGTCCCGCAAACACGTTTCAGCAAATAATGTTGTGGTCACCTGGCTTGGGTCTGTTTTCTCATCCACGGAGACTCGTGGACGTGGTTTCCAGCTAGCCATAGTGTGCTGGGTTGCACCCAGGTCCACTCAGGCACCGGGTCTCTGCTCCGGTACAACGTCCTTTCCTCCCACATACCGCCCCATTCCCTCTACTTGTGATGGTCCAACTGTTCCATGAGACTCACCTTGTAGGCAGATCACAGGTGAGCGAAGCGCAACGGCAGCTTCATAACATTTTTCTTCTTTTTCGAATTCTTCTAAAACTTTTCGGGCCCTTCCTAATTCTACCACTTGGTTACTTTCTGTATTATCTTATAAATTCTACCTTCACAGAGCCCAGTTAAGAAGTAACTTCTCTCTTCAAATATGTGTACTATTCCTGCCTTGCATGACAGTAGTTACAAGGCAGGCATTTTACCTAAACCATCGTCTCCTAAACTATAACCTACTCCAGCATTTTACCCTTTTTTATTTTATTTACTGTTTTGAAACAGGGTTTTGCTCAGTTGCTGAGAGTCTCGCTATGTTCCTGAGGCTGGCCTTGAACTTGTGATCCTCCTGTCTCAGCCGCCCAAGTACTGGGATTACAGGCGTGCACTCAAATGTAAGCTCTTAAAGGAGCGATTTCATACTCCTGGGGATATCATCAACTCAATGTCTTTCATGCAATAGGGACCCAGTGCTAGCTGAACAGATTTCAGATTCTGTTAAAACAAAACTCAGTATTTATTTTTCCCACTTCCCAAAGTTTCAATTGTCTAGGTAAAAAATAATCTACATGTATGTCATTGTTTCATCCCCTAAAGTAGATGTAATCTCTGACTACTAGTACTTCAGTGGTAGAAAAAAATAAACTGTGGAGTGTGTGCATGTATGAGTTTGAGAATATGTAGATGATGCAAGAATCATGTGGGACATTGTTTAACTGGTACAGAATACAGAATATGAGATATTTGTTATGAGATATATGGTAATTCAGAGATGGTGACATTGTTATGGCCTTGGGAAGCGGAGGAAGGAACCAGGATGGTTGTAAGGGAGGTACAGGTTCTGAGGTCTCATAGTGCATACACTTCTGATTTTACACCTCAGTAGACCTGTACTGAGGGTCAGAAAAACCCAGACTCATTGTTACCAATTGGCGTATTGGACTGGGTGTTCTTAGAAAGATGGGCAGGGTTCTTGCTGCGACACAGAGGCTGAGGAAAAGGCTAGGGAGTTCAGAAATAAGAAGAAAAGCACGTGTTTCCTTAAAGAATGAGAAGGGGGCTTGAGAATGCAAAGGGTTCAGTGGAGTTTGATCTTGGAAGGTACAGAAGGAACTGGTCAGGCTCTGAGTACCGAGGAGGGCAGGAGCCTGGAGCTGGGACAGTGGGATTTTTGCTCTCACAACTTTAGAATGCACCACCAATGGTATCTCTGCCATGTGCTGTTATTTTGACGTTTTGGAAAACACCCCTAGGATTTTCTATTATTCTCACCACTTGTTTCAGAGGGAATAGGATGATCATGTAGAAAATGGCCTTCGTGCTTTCCATTTATTTTTCTCCTGAAAACATTCTGTGACTTAGAACCACTGCAGAGTCCACCGGGTGCACAGAGGTCAGCAGATTTTTAAACAGGCCTGGAAAAGTAGCTGAAACCCCCTCCAGCAATGGAAAATTTTGGTTTCCTTAAGCTGCCCATGATATATTCACTTTCAGGTTTCTGTGTTTATGTGGAAGAGAGAAACAGAAAGATATTGTTTTGACTAGTGTTGGCGAACTGACGAAAGCTGTTTTCTGTCTGAGCTGTTTTTCTTTTCTCCTGTAAAGTGTGCGGAAATCCATTCCTTCGCTGCTTTCAGAATGTGCAGACACGCATTGACCTAGTAGTGATGGCTGGATCGCCAGCCTCCTCTAGCTTTTCTTGTAATCCACGTCCCCAGGCATTTACCGGACTGCCCAGGATTGAACCCAGTGAACAGATAAGTGTTTGGAATAAAACGTCATGAGTTCAGGCTCATTATAGTTTCCACCGGGTGAAAGTTCAGGAATATATGTGTGCACGAGTCCTTTGCCCATGAAGGTAGTTTCACATTCTAGCCACAAAGACTGTTCATTGCCCAATTCACTTTGGTGTTGTTGCAGTTATTAACATGATTGATAATAAACGGGAACTATTCCTAAACAGTTGAAAAATAGCATGAGTTTAATTTTTTACTCATGTCTTATTTTCTTGGAATATGCATTTTGCCATTTTCCTGAGAATAGTTAATTATCACAAAGAGCAGATTGATGCTAATGAGGCATGGAAGCAAAAAACAAATTAGTATACAAAATTTTCAAGGAGTGATGTTTCATTCTTCCTCTGTGCATTCCAAAGGGACTGAGTGTTTCCTCAGAACAATTCCCATTGCCCTCGGGTTCTCTCTGGCTGTATCCAGGTGCAGTTTTCACGGAACTCGAAGGTTGTCGAACTATTCCTTTTCTTGGATGTAATTGCTTGAGGACGGCAGAAGCAGATCCTGACATTGTACATTATGCAATAATTTTCTCCCAATAAAAATGGATAGTTGTGCATATGTTTCTAGTAGTGAGATTTTTGCAAACTATGACTGGATTATTTCACATGGAGTAACCGCTCATTTGGAATTGTTCACTGCCTGAGCAGATGTGAGGAGAGTTTGCAATAGATTAAACAGCTATGCTTCCTGAAGACATTGTTGTGATTAGGTTGAAACTAATGCAGAATGTTTTAAAAATATTATTTCTATAAAGATAACAAATCTTATTTCTAGAAAGACTTAAAGTGAACCTGCAGGGGTTCTGGATATTGCATTTTGTGAAGTGTGTGTGTGTGTGTGTGTGTGTGTGTGTGTGTATAGGAGAGGAAGAGGGGGCACTTTAAGAAACGTAAAGAATAAGTCACAGAATAGGGAGATGCTCTTCTGTTATTTAAGGGGATATTTCTAGCATTTTGAAGATTTACTCATTCTATTTAGAGCTAAAAGACTGGCCCATGGGCCCATGGAAGGGCCCATGGTTCTCAGATGGGATGGGATCCTTTATTCTTATATAAGCAAAAAGAAGAAAACACAGTATTATCTTTGTTCATACTGTGATACTATAGTTAAAATTTTTACAACTGCTAGGCACAGCAATGCATGCCTGTAACCCCAATATTTCAGATGCAGAAACAGGAGGATTGCAGGTTCCAGCTCAGACTCAGCAACTTAGTGACACTGTTTAAAAATAAAACGATACAAAGGGCTGGGGGGGGGGTGTAGCTCAGAGGTAGAATGCCATTGGGTTCAATCTCTAATACAAAAGAAAACAAAACAGAACAAAACAACCCCCAAACAAAAACAAAAAACTAGATTCACAACTAAGTTAAAAAAAAACCTTTTTTTTAGAGGACTTAGAGCACTTAGAATTATTCCTAGTGTTGAAAGCTTGGATGTTAGTCCTAGGATCCCTAAAAAGCTGTTTTAAAGGTATGAAAGAGCTGGGCATGGAGACTCACTCTTGTAATCCCAGTACTTGGAAGGCTAAAACAAGAGGATTGCAGGTTCGAAACCAGCCTCAACAACTTAGTGAGACTCTCAGCAACCTAGAGAGACTCGGTTTCAAAATAAAACAAACAAATAAATAAATATAAAGGGCTTGGGGTGTAGCTTGGAGGTAGAATGCCCCTGGGTTCAATCCCCAGTACCCCCCTCACACACAAAAAGAAGTGACATAGATTCCTTAATGGCCTCACAAAAATGTCTCAGGAGGGGCAAAGGAGCATATGAAAAAAAAAAAAAGATTGTTTTACCATGTTTCATAATCCACATGGAGTTTGTTCCTCCCATGCTGTTGTTCCTTAGTACTTGAGCATCATGACTGAATGGTACCCCGGGAATGAGGTCAGGAGTGTGAGTTAGCTTCAACTTTGTATGGATACAAATCCTGCTGTGCTACTGTATCAGTCAGGGTAGACCAGGTATTGCTGCTGAAACAAAACAAACCATACCTTCTTAATTTTTTGTGATTTAACACAGTACAGCTTTGTTTGCCAATCACTTTACATGTGACTGACAGGGGACCTCTGTTCAATACGGACACCTAGAAACCCATGCTGATGGGCATTCCATCTACGTACATGTTTTCAAATCACCACTGAAGAGGAAATGATATGCTGCCACTTGTTCTTAGAGAATTTCTGCCTTTAAGTGATGAATGTCACCTCTACACTCTTCTCACTGGCTAAAGGAAGTCACGAGGCCACACCCAACCGCAGAAGGCGTCATGGAGGGCAATCCTACCATGTTCCCAGAAAGAAGAAAACTGGAGTAATTGTGAATTATCTAATGCCAATCAGACCTATCATAAACAATTAGAGTGATCCTGTAAGGAAAAGGGTTAGTGTAAATTTGTTATTCTTATTAGAAAAGAAGCTCAAAGCTCATTACCTGATAATGGTGTCACGATTTGAAGAAGGAATCCACAAATGCATATATTTTTTTTTTTTTGCGGTACTAGGAAATGAACCCAGGGGCATTCTACCTCCGAGCTACACCCGCAGCCCTATTTTTTATTCTTTTTTTGAAACAGGGTCTCACTAAGTTGCGGAGGGTCTCACTAAGTAGCTGAGGCTGGCCGCAAACCCGGATCCTCCAGTCTTAGCCTCCCTAGTTTACAAGTGTGCGCCATCATGCCCGGCTAAATGCATATTTTTAATAATTGGAAAATAACGAGAGCCTTTTCCTCAATCACGAACTCATCTGTACTAGTTGGATGATAAATTACAAGTGATTAGAGCTACCATTTATGATGCTGCTAAATTATAGCTAGCTCTTGAATGTTTTGTTGGAAACAAAAAGGAAAGCTGGTCTCTGTGGAAGTCAGATACATCTATTTTTGTAGGAGGAGCAAGAACAGATGTGGAAATTGAAATGCTGAGAGACATCAGTTTATGGGGGACAGCTGAAGAGAAGCTGAGGGGTGACCTTGAGGCGTTCTCGGGGCTGCGTGCAGGGAATGGGGGAGGCAGGCCGTGCAAGACTGGTGCATTCTTCCACTCGTGGTCAGAGGTACTGTAGTCAGGAAGGGATGGAAAATGCATTCTTGTTTATAAAACTTTCAGCCGGGCGTGGTGGCGCAGGCCTGTAATCCCAGTACTTAGGAGGCTGAGACAGGAGGATCACAGGTTTGAGGGCAGCCTCAGCAATTAATGGGGCCCTCAACAACTTAGTGAGACCCTGTTTCAAAATAAAAAATAAAATAGGGCTGGGGGTGTAGCTCAGAGGTAGAATGCCCCTGGGTTCAATCTCCAGCACTGCAATAATAAATAAATAAATAAATTAATTGATTAATTTTTCACTTATTAAAAGTCATCTTCTTGTGTCCCTCTTTCTTCCTTCCTCAGTCCCTCCCTCCTTCTTCCTTCTCTTTCTTTTAGTAACATAACATAAATTTATTAGCTTACCATTCTGGATTCCGAACACAGAATTGGCAATCCCTGCCTAAAGTTTACTCTCTAGTGGGTGTGACTGTGATCAGAATATGTAGAAAACATAAAATAAAAAAATAAAACAAACAAAAAGCACTTAAGGTATTCAGAGAAGATTTTTCTAAAAAATAGAACATTTGAAAAGAGAGAATAAAGGTGAGGAAGTGGGCCTTGAAATTTTATGGTCTTTCTAGACAGGAGGAATAGTAAGTACCAAGGTCCTGCGGCAGAACTGTCACCCTGCTGTCTGGTGCTTGGTTTTTAGAGATGAGCCCTTGCAGGGCCTGACATGGGGTGTGGCCCACAGTAGTTGTTCATTGGATATTCATGGAATGAATGTAGACCCTATCAGCAGGAAGTTCACAGTGGAATAGAGGATGGAGGGTTGGCTGAAAATAACTGTGTTTGGTAACAATCACAAAGTTCAGAATTGCTATGCACTGGGCATAGTACTAAGGTCCTTTAGTAAATGATCTTAAATAATTTAGAAAGCGATACAGGGGACATATGTTATTCCTGTCTTATAAACCGAAAATCAAGTGAGATTTCATGATAGAATCTGAACTCTGAAACCAGACTGCCTAGGTTTCACTCATAGCTTTTCACCTTGCCTGCTCTGTGACCTTCAGCAAGTACTTAACTTCTCTGGCTCGGTTTACTCATCAGTGAGAAAATAGAACCATTTCAGGAGGTTGGTGCGAGGGTGCGTGAATTAACACGCAGCGTGCCTAGAATAGTACCTGGCTCTGGACGGCTCTTTCTATGATGATGAGCGTCATCTACCAAATTCTAGAGCAATTAAGGGAAACTGCTGGAGAATGTCACAGGTGGCTTCTGAGAGAAGATGATTCAACGTAGACTTCGATGGGAAAGTAGGAACGCTGGAGGGGTGAAAGAATTTTTTCAAATGGTGTGTGTGTGTGTGTGTGTGTGTGCGCGTGCGCACGCGCGCACTTGTGTGCATTTCAGCTATTTCAACATTATTTTCAGGAGGTTTTTAAAAATATATACTTGGGAGGAAAATGTCTTTTTGCTGAATATCAGATGACTGTAATAAAAGTTCCCTCTTGTTTCCCCAAATGCTTCTAGGCTTACAACTAGTAAACAGGAGAAGAAAATTATTGTTGTTTTCTGTCTTATAAGACAAAACTTAAATGCAGACCGCTCTAGCTTTTATCGTCATTAAATAAACAAACAAACAAACAATGTCCTGTGCAGATGGCCAAATCAAAGAGGTTGTAGGTGATAGTTAAATTTAAAGTGCATTTGAGGTACTCGGTTTGATTGTGTGGATTTGTGTGTGTGGATGTATACATATAATTGTGTGCAGTTCGATTATACAATCTGTTACTGAATCACAGATGTGATACCTTCTTTTAGAGGCATAAAAAAAAATCAGACTTGGAAATCTCCCCTGAGTTTACATGAAATAAGAGAATGGCTCATTTGTTTTACACATATGAAATTCCATCTTCACCGCATCTAGTTTGGTTTGTTTGTTTCCTTTAGAGGTACCTGAATTGTACGAGCTCATTACCTAATGAAGCTGAGACTTACTTTCTAGATTAACTCCTGGGGCGGTACAGGCTTGTTTGCATTGATGGAATGACCAATATGCTCTTGAGTTGTGTTTAAAATTTAATCCAGTGAGAGAAATCACAATTGCATGATGACAGCAGCAGTAAGCTGAGATCTGATGTGACCTCCAGGTGAATATTTACCCGCATGATAAACAAGTACCTATATATTACAATTGCAAGCGTAAGCATTTAAAGTTCAGTGTGGGAAAGATATCCAAAAAAGAAGGAAAGCAAGATCTATCACCCTTTCTCTTTTAATAAATATTCAAGTGAATGTTTAAGAAATGGGAGAGGTGGAGGTGACTGGAAAGGAAACTGTGGTGATGTTGGATGATTGGAATTTTAATACGCTAGAATTCAGTATCTATTTTGAGAATTCAGTGCTTTGTTCCTATCTGTATTTACATAAATAAAATGCCTATGCCTATCAACCATCCTTTATGACTTAGGGATAATTTTCCTGTGGTATAAATTGTTCCTTCTGTTTCTGGCCTTAGCTCTGGGCTCACCCAGACAGATTTATAAATTTACATAAATTGGTTCTCTCTTCACCTCTCATAACCACTCCTTTGCAGTCATTTGAATTCAGATCTGATTATGGATGCCAAAGGTATTAGCAAGAAAAATTGGAAATCTAATTCTCTTAATATTTGGAGTTTTTTTTGTTAACTCCCAAAGATTGCCTTGGAGTTTCTCTGTTTCTCTCCAGGAGTGCTATATTCCTCAGTTCTTTGGAGTCTTTTTTTTCCCCCTCTAAAACTCAGGTCTTGCAGGTGATTAAAGTTTCATAATTTACTGTGACTTCAGCACTTATATGTTTCAAGGGCCATTTTAGGAATTGCAATAATTTATGTTTGTGGGTTTTTTGTTGTTCTTGTTGTTTGTGTGTGTGTATGGTACTGGGGATTGAACCCAGGAGCATTCTCCTAGCTACACCCCCCACCCCTTTTTATTTTTTATTTTGAAACAGGGTCTCACTAAGTTGCGGAGGGCCTCACTGTGGAGGGCCTTACCGCGTTGCTGAGGCTGGCCACGAACCTGCGATCCTCCTATCTCAGCCTCCCAAGTACTGGGATTACAAGCGTGTGCCACCACACCTGGCCATGTTTGTGTTTTGTGTTGTAAGTGAACTGTGATACTTACATTGTTAAATATAATTTAATAATATAATTCTGTGTAAATTTTGGAAGGCATATATTTCCTGGCCAGATAACTATAATATCTGCTGTATGCATGCTACCTTTGTTTTTAAATGTTGTATTGGAGTCCCTGAACAGTAAGGCGTCATATATTTGAGTACGACATTGTTTTGTAACAAAACAAGCTGCTGTAAAGCACAGATCCTTGCTTCGGTGAGGTTGAAATCACCATAAACATATGCGGTTTATTCATTCCTATCATCTGTGGTTCAGGCAATGTCCTCAACTATGATGAGATCACAGTTGGGCAAGATGGAATTTCATTGTTTAATTTTTCCCATTGGTTTTCCCCACATGTACTTTCTAATGACTAGCATATTACAGAGTGTATTTTCATATGTCTTCACAAACATATAGCATTCACATAAAATTAAGATTAGCAATGCATGATCTTAAGTGCATATTAAATATAAACACCAATATATAATAATATTGTTATGAAGTAATGGCTTGATATTTTTTGTATGTGTGTGTGGTAAGTACTATAAATAAAAATGATAAAGATATTATTGTTAACAAGCTGGTAGCAGTGGTGCACACCTACAATCCCAGTACTTGGAGAGTTGAGACAGGAAGATTGCAGGTTTGAGGCCAGCATGTGGTAACTTAGGGAGATTCTGTTGCAGAACAAGAAATAAAAAAGGGGTGGGGGTATAACACAGAGGTAGAACATCTCTGGTTCAATCCCCTGTAAAACACACACACACACACACACACACACACACACACACACACACACACAC